>RJWK010069464.1:0-11130 GCA_004363435.1 Platanista minor | reverse complement strand
TCTCACTGTTGTGGCCTCTCCCGTTGCGGAGCACAGGCTCGGGACGCGCAGGCTCAGTGACCATAGCTCACGGGCCCAGCCGCTCCGCGGCATGTGGGATCTTCCCGGACCGGGGCACGAACCCGTGTCCCCTGCATCGGCAGGCAGACTCTCAACCACTGCGCCACCAGGGAAGCCCAATATTATTTTTAAGGATTGAATAGTATCCCCTCAATGAATGGATACAGCATAATTTATTTAACCATTCCCCTAGTTTTGGATATTTACATTGCTTTTCGTTTTCTGCTATCACAAACTGAGTTGCAACAAACACCTCTCTGGTCATTTAAAAAATAATTTTGCATTGTAAATGCTCCTGTGGGTGGCATGCTTACCCTGTTAAACTGTGAGGACCCCACAGATAGAACAGCCCCGCACCTTTTTCTCTTATGCAGAGCCACACTTGCAGTCACTGTGGTCCTTCCCATTCTCTCCTCCTGTAAGCACAGGGGCCAGTAGACTCACTTTTAATCTAAATCCCACCTGCTTCTGGTCTCAACTTCTCCAGGGCTCCCTTGTTTCTTACTTTTCTTACTTAGGACATAAATCAGTACACATCTATGAATTAGTTTAAAAGTAAGGTGGTATTTTTTACCATGGCATAGTGGAAAGAGCTTTGAAATCAGCCCAGACCTCAGTCTGAATTGCTTATTACTCATGGGTGTCACAGGATGTCAGCCCATGCCACGGAAGGATATGTCTCAGAAAGGAAAACTGACAGTGAACACCTCTAGACAGGGCACACCCTGCACGCTCTTCCATGGACTGCACAGTGCTATGTGACTTACACCACTTCACATATGTGCCTCTGAACCCTGCAGCACTTGAATTTGAGTTTGAGACCTGGGAAGATACTATCTCATTTGATTTTTAACAAGGACATTGTAAGGAGAGCAGGGCTGTGGGAGTAGTCCACCCTGAGTTAGGCAACAAGGGGGATCGTTTTCAGCAGAGAATTTAAAAACAATAAAACTGGGCTTCCCTAGTGCCGCAGTAGTTGAGAGTCCGCCTGCCGGCGCAGGGGACGCGGGTTCGTGCCCCCATCCGGGAGGATCCCACTCTGCGGCTGGGCCCGTGGGCCATGGCCGCTGAGCCTGCGCGTCCGGAGCCTGTGCTCCGCAGCGGGAGGGGCCCCAACAGTGAGAGGCCCGCGTTAAAAAAAAAAAAAAAACAACGATAAAACTGACTAAAAGTCTGTTTTTATTATCTTCATGCGTAGACAGTTCTTTTTTTTTTTGGCCTCGCAGTGTGAGGCATGCGGGATCTTAGTTCCCTAACCAGGGATCAAGCCCGCGCCCCCTGCAGTGGAAGCGCAGATTGTTAACCACTGGACCGCCAGGGAAGTCCCATGCATAGACAATTCTAAACAAGGTCAGTGAGGGAATTCCCTGGCGTTCCAGTGGTTAGGACTCGGCGCTCTCGCTGCCGGGGCCCTGGGTTCCATCCCTGGTCCAGGAACTAAGAACCTGCGAGCCGAGTGGCGCGGCCAAAAAATAAAAAATAAACAAGGTCAATGATAAAATATTCCATAAGGAAATCTTTTGTTTGTCTAAGTGCTAAACAATTGCCGTGATGACTGTTGAGTTTTGATAATAAATGTGTAAGCTTCAAATGAACACACTTTCATTACTTATCTTTCAAAGAACATAGTATTCTATATGCAGTGGATACCCAGTGTTTTCAACAATGATACCTGTTCATTTGGCGAGAAGTTTGTAACAGTTCAGAATTGTCCAAGCCCTTGCCCAGCCAGCCCTTGTGATAATATACCTTCCAGGGTTTAAATAGTAGATGAGAAAGAGACAACGACCACACACGGCGATTATAAAAAAAATAGCCCTTGGCTAACTCCCACTCTGCCATTCTATGTGGACATTTCCAACTTTTACTTGTGTTTAAGATTAAAAATAATGACTGCAAGGTATAATACTTTTGCTTGGTAAGTGTAAACTTCAGATCATACATGAAATGTTACACTGAGTTTGAATAATATTTTTTAAAATAATATTTTTAAATTACTAATTGTTCTTAAGCTAAAAAGTGAATCAAGAAAAGAATGATTCTTTCTAAAAATAATTTTGTCCTGTAGAGGAAGGAGTTTCTGGGTATGCCACTGGAGAAAGACATAATTTCATTTTTTAGATATATTTATTATTGGCTAATTAGAATTATTATGAACTAATAATTTATTTCTTGGTTAACTAGCATTGTTACTGAATTAATAACATTTGTTAATAATGTATCAGAGTTCTCCAGAGAGAACGAATACTGTATCAGAGTTCTCCAGAGAAACAGAACCAATAGGATATATAGAGATATACATAAGACAAGATTTATTTATTTTGGTTTTTTTTTTTTGACCACACCACGCGGCATGCAGGATCTTACTTCCCTGACCAGGGATCGAACCCGGGCTGTCGGCAGTGAAAGCACAGAGTCCCAACAACTGGACAACCAGGGAATTTCCAAGACAAGACTTATAATAGAAATTGGCTCACATGGTTATGGAGGCCAAGAAGTCCCACAATCTGCTGCCTGCAAGCTGGAGACCCAGGAAAACCAGTAGTGTTATTCAGTCTGAGTCCAAAGGCCTGAGAATTGGGGCCCAATGGTATAACTCCTGGTCTGAATGCAAGCGCCCCGTGAAGCGCCATTGTCCGAAGGCAGAAGATGGATGTCTCAGCTCAAGTAGAGAGAGCAAATTCACCCTTCCTTACACCTTTTTGTTCTATTCCAGCCCTCAGCAGATTGGATGACGCTCACCTAAATTGGTGAGAATGATCTTCACTCAGTCTACTGATTCAAATGCTAATCTCTTCTGGAGACACCCTAACAGACTCACCCAGAAATAATGTTTTACTACTGATCTGGGCACATCGCAGCCCAGACAAGTTCACATAAACTCAATCATCACAATTACACATTTGAATGGTAAAAAAGATATACAGCGAAAAGTATGTTTTACCACATGATCCAGCAATTCCCCTCCTGGGTATATATCCGAAGAAAACGAAAACACTAATTCGAAAGATACATGCAACCCAGTGTTCATAGCAGCATTATTTACAATGGCCAAGCTGTCCATCAACAAAAGAATGGATTGGGAACTCCCTGGCGGTCCAGTGGTTAGGACGCAGCGCTTTCACTGCCAGGGGCCCAGGTTCGATCTCTGGTCGGGAAACTAAGATCCCGCAAGCCACGTGGCACAGCCAAAAAAAAAAAAAAAATTAAAACAGAAGAATGCATAAAGAAAATGTGGTGTATACAATGGAATACTACTCAGCCATTAAAAAGAATGAAAGTTTGCCATTTGCAGCAACATGGATGGACTTGGAAGGCATTATGCTAAGTGAAGTAAGTCAGACAGAGAAACACAAATAGTGTATGTTACCACTTATATGTGGAATCTAAAAAATAAAACAACTTCCCTGGCGGCCCAGTGGTTAAGACTCTACGCTTCCACTGCAGGGGGCACAGGTTTGATCCTTGGTCGGGAAACTAAGATCCCACATGCTGCAAGGCGTGGCCAAAAAATAAATATAAATTAAAAAAAAAATAAAACCAGTGAATATAACAATAAAAAAGAAAAGTAGGCCTTCCTACTATCCCAGACGCCCAGCCCCATACCTTACTCCAGATGCAACCACTATTTACGGGTTTTTTAAGTATAGGTAGATAGAATTTAAATCTTATTTGACAAATGAGGAAGCTGAGACTGAGCGAGGTTGAGTGACTGCCTGAGATCACACAGCTGAAGGAGCTAACAGAACTGAGTGGGGGTCTTCCCTGACACCACACTGCCACCCCGACATCATCTCGAGTTCATACATATGTCCTGGATGTACCGCCTGGATTGGGGGCCCTCAGAGAGACAGGGCTACATGTGCAACCAGCTCTAGGCAGTCCCAGCACTGGGCCACTGGACACTGCAGCAGGAGGCCCGGGATCTGGCCCAGGATTAAGCTCCGTGTGGTGCTAGGCAAATCTTTTGATCTCCTCACCGGTCCCTCTCCCTCACTGGGCTACGTTGGGACTCAAACAAGCTAAGTAGAAAGATGTTTGGAAAGTAAAAGTGTCACATGACACATATGAGGGAAGGGAGGAAGCAGATATCAACGACAGGTTTAACTTTGTACTTTATTATGGACACACCCTGTCCTTGTTAGATGTAAAGTTCCTACAAGAGTGTCGCTTGATCACAGCCTCTCTTCTTTTGAAGAGGGTGGACTCCCACTGCTCTAATGAGTCACCAGCCCAGTGCAGACAATGAGCCTGTCAAAGCGGCTCCGTGGACAAGGTTTGGGACCAAACCACGTACCCAGGTAGTGATACTTCTGTCAAGGAGCAGCCCAGGGGTCCCAGTCAGCTGGGACGCAGGACGGTGGAGCCAGGAAATTCAATCACAGGGAGTAGCCTCCATCCCCAAAGAATAAACACTTGTCCCCTGCTCCCGGCTGACATTCTATGACTGCACTGACACCTCTGCATCAGTTTAGCCATCACCACATAACAAAACACCCCAAGACTTAGAGGCTTAAAACAACAACAATTTATTAGGTCACAATTTTAGCTGGGCTCAGCTGGGCAATTCTTCTGCTGGCCTCACCTGGAGTTGCTCATGTGGCTGCAGTCACGTGGACCAGGACGGACCAAGATGGCCTCACTCACATATACGACGGTTGACTGAGACTGTCAGCCAGGGTGCCTCGGTCCTCCTCCATGTGACTCTCCAGAAGAAGACCTTCTGGAGAAGAGGTTTCTTACTCAGTAAGGGCAGGTCCAAAGACAGTGAAAGTGGAAGCTTCTGGGTCTCTGGAAGTCTAGGCTCCAGAAGTCACACACTGTCACTTCTGACATATTTGCTGGCCAAAGCAAGTCACAGGCAATTCCAGATTCAAGGAGTAGGAAATTAGACTCTCCCTCTTGGTGAAAGAGATGGAAAATATTTTGGTCACGGTGTTCAATCTACCACAAGCTTTATAATCCATCATTCAAAAACTCTCATCAATTAACCAATCCACACTTATGGAACACCTAATATGCACTAGGTGTTGTGCTCAATACCTAAGTATGAAAGAACTCGAAGACCCAGTATTAATTAATAGTAAATAAATAATAATAATAAATTTATTTTCTTTATTATTATTTTTATTTCTGGCTGCGTTGGGTCTTCGTTTCTGCGCGTGGGCTTTCTCTAGTTGCTCGTCCGCGGCATGTGGGATCTTCCTGGACCAGGGCTCGAACCCATGTCCCCTGCATTGGTAGGGGGATTCTTAACCACTGAGCTGCCAGGGAAGTCCCCCTTTCATTGTTTTTGACTAGACTCATTTATAGCTCTGCAAGTTGGAAAAAGTGATAGTAATGCAGATAATGTGGGGCCATAGAAACGCAAATGAACGTTGAGATAAACGGTGAGATGAAATTGGTTTCTGAATAAAAGAGAAAACAGGGGCTTCCCTCGTGGCGCAGTGGTTAAGAATCCAACTGCCAATTCAGGGCATAAGGGTTCGAGCCCTGGTCCAGGAAGATCCCACATGCCGTGGAGCAACTAAGCCCGTGCACCACAACTACTGAGCCTGCGCTCTGGAGACCACGAGCCACAACTGCTGAAGCCCCCGTGCCTAGAGCCCGTGCTCCGCCACAAGAGAAGCCACGGCAATGAGAAGCCCGCGCACCGCAACGAAGAGCAGCCCCTGCTCAACGCAACTAGAGAAAGCCTGCGTGCAGCAACGAAGACCCAACGCAGCCAAAAATAAGTAAATAAAATAAATAATTTTTTTTAAAAAAAGAGAAAACAAATTTGTTAAGGGCTTTTAAGTAGCTCATAGATTTCTAAGAGGACCAGTGAGACACGCTCCATGGCTAAATATCCAGGGGTAAGGCCCAACCGGGGCAGCTGTAGAGAAAACACCATTGCCACTCCTGTTCAGCATTGATAGAGGTCCAGGCTAAATGACAGAAGCTCTGTTACTCCAGTCCTTTAATAGCCAGACTCTTCTACTGCCTCGCATGCCCGAAGACCAGTTCTTTCCAGAGTGTCCGTCTCCTCCCTCTGCTAAATAGTCATTCAAAAAATTAATAATAAAATAAATTTTAAAAAAATAAAATTGGTTTCTGCCCAGTAGAAAAGATGATTTCAAATTTTAGGGGCTTCCCTGGTGGCGCAGTGGTTGAGAGTCCGCCTGCCGATGCAGGGGACACGGGTTCGTGTCCCAGTCCGGGAAGATCCCACGTGCCGCTCAGCGGCTGGGCCCGTGAGCCATGGCCCCTGAACCTGCGCGTCCGGAGCCTGTGCTCCGCAACGGGGGAGGCCGCAACAGTGAGAGGCCCGCGTACTGCAAAAAAAAAAAAAAAAAAATTTTAGTACACATAGAATATTAACCAGTTTTGAACATATTAGCAACTTCATTTGGGCAATTCTGATTGCCTATAAATGTCTGCTCTTCAGATTCTCCTTTCAGTTGGTTTTAACAAATTGCAGGTTTTTCTCTTTAGTGAGTGAGTTAAATAAAATCTTTGGCATGTGTTCACTTCATGTTTGAGTCATTATTTTACCTTTTAGAAAATTATCCTACAACACAGCTCCTCAACTGTAAAATGGTAATAATCACAGAACTTCCCCATAGGGTTGTTGGGCAGATGAAATTAGATAAAATATATAGATCTATTGGGTTGGCCAAAAAGTTCATTTGGGTTTTCATGTTACAGAAAAGCCCGAATGAACTTTTTGGCCAACCCAATATTAGCAAAGTACCAAGCTCATAATAAATGCTTAATAAATATTAGCTGCTTTAATGTTGTTACTATTATTATTATTCAAAAGAGTTATCATTTAGTTGGGAAATCACACACAACAGCAGCAAAGAGTTTAAGTACATCATTAAGCTCTAAACTGTGTGGCAAATGTTATTAATCCTGGTGTTCAAAACAGGTTAATGGAGTCTGGAGTCATCCAGGAAGGCTTCCTGGAGGAGCAGTGGTCTTACTGGTCCTTGAATGATGGACAAGATTTGGAGAAGGAAAGAGAAGGTGGAGGAGATGGTCCCAGGGAAGGCAAGGCAAGGTCAATGTGGAAAAGAGTATAACTCGACCAGGATCTGTGACAGGTTCATCCCTAGCTCCTTCCGCTGTTGCATTTACCTTTGGTTTGTCTGTTAGAGAATATTTCACTATTCATTTCTCCACTGACATACCATAAAAACCTTAATCAGCTGAATTATATTCTTATCAATACCTGTCAAGAGCACACAATTAACTACAGATTTGTAAACTCCTCAGGGGCAGGGATCAGGCCTTTAGCTGTTTCTCAAACACACTTCAGCATTAAAAAGTTTGAACTGGTGGGCTTCCCTGGTGGCGCAGCGGTTGAGAGTCTGCCTGCCGATGCAGGGGACACGGGTTCGTGCCCCGGGCCGGGAAGATCCCACATGCCGTGGCGCGGCTGAGCCCGTGAGCCACGGCCGCTGAGCCTGCGCGTCCGGAGCCTGTGCTCTGCAACGTGAGAGGCAAGTTTGAACTGGTAAGTGAGAAGGAAAAGAAGAATTGGAGCCTGCTGCTGTCAAACAAGCCTGTCCTGATGAGCAACCCCACTGCTCTCTTGCCTAAGTCCAGAGTTGGGTTCCAGTTTTTGAAACACTATATGGCAAATCTCTAGCCAAAGCCCTCACCTGCCCCTTCTTTGATTAACAATCTCTAACTCAGGAAGTGGAACTATGGCACCTTTGGTGTCAGAGCTTGGATTTGGGCAAGAAAAAGCCCACCTACACTCCTCAAACAGAAAGAGAACAGGGTGAGGGGGATCGCCTTAGACCCTGAAGCCCTAGGCGTCCCAGCGGTTTTAGCACGATGAGCTCAATCGGCACCAGGTGTGACCTGTCAGCCTCTACATTCTCTCCTGATATGGAAGAGTTTTTCAAGTTGCGTATGCTATGAAGGCTGTGGAAAATAGTAGTACAGCTATTGGAATCAGATGTAAAGATGGCATTGTCTTTGGGGTAGAAAAATTAGTCCTTTCTGAACTTTAGGAAGAAGGTGCTAACGAACGGCTTTGTAACGTTGATCAGCATGTCTGAATGGCAGTAGCAGGTTTGTTGGCAGATGCTCGTTCTTTAGCAGACACTGCAAGAGAAGAGGCTTCCAACTTTAGATCTAACTTTGGATATAACCTTCCACTGAAACATCTTGCAGACAGAGTGGCCATGTATGTACATGCCTATACACTCTATAGTGCTGGTAGACCTTTTGGCTGCAGTTTCTTGTTAGGGTCTTACAGTGTGATGATGATGCACAATTCTACATGTTTGACTCACCGGGTGTTTCATATGGTTATTGGGGCTGTGCCATTGGCAAAGCCAGGCAAGCTGCGAAGACAGAAATTGAAAAGCTTCTGATGAAAGAAGTGACCTGCCGTGATGTTGTTAAAGAAGTTGCAAAAATAATTTACATAGTACACAATGAAGTTAAGGATAAAGCTTTTGAACTAGAGCTCAGCTGGGTTGGTGAAATAACTAACGGAAGACATGAAATTGTTCCAAAAGATATAAGGAAAGAGGCAGAGAAATATGCCAAGGAATCTTTGAAGGAAGAAGACGAATCAGATGATGATAACATGTAATATTTACTTCATTTACTTCTATTTAACTATTTAGCCCTTTGGATTATTACATACCCACTGACCAACTTTCATTAAATCTTTGTCTTGTAAAAAAAAAAAAAAAAAAAAAAAAAAAGAACAGGGTACAAGGCCTTGGAGGAGAGGAAAAACAAATGTGTAAAATACGTCCTGGGGTTTATAATCTATTTAGGAGGATAAAATCAACCAAGTACACAGCTAAATAGGAAACCAGACCAAGAAGTCTTGGGACGATGTCTTGGAGTGGGTAAGCCTTCTCCTATGAGACTGAGAAGGTGCAAGCTATTCTAGGCGAAGAGAATCGTGAGTAACAGTTGGAAAGCCCAGCGTCTGCTCTGGGCAAGGCAGAAGTTGGGGGCGACGTAAAGTTAGAGAAGCCAGCTGAAGGCAGATTATGAAATGCTTTCAGTGCTAGGGAGTAGTGCCTTGGAAAGAAACAGGATGTGTATTAGTCAGAGTTCTCCAGAGAAAATGGAACCAATAGGATACACAGGGATAAATATAGAGGAGGTTTATGATAGGAATTGGCTCACATGATTGTGGAGGTTGAGAAGAAGTCCCATGATTTGCTCCATACAAGCTGGAGAACCAGGAAAGCTGGTAGTGTAATTTAGTCGGAGTCCAAAGGCCTGAGAACCACAAGCACAGATGTCTGAGGTCAAGAGAAGATGGATGTCTCAACACAAGCAGAGAGAGCAAATTCATCCTTCCTCTGACTTTTTATTCCACTCAGGCCTTCAGTGGATTGAATGATGCCCACCAGCACCATGGGTGGAGGTTATCTCTACGCAGTCTACCAATTCAAATGCTAATCTCTTCCAGAGATACCCTCACAGAAACACCAAGAAATGATGTTTTACCAGCTATCTGGTCATCCCTTAGCCCAGTCAAGTTGACACATAAAATTAACCAATACAGAGCCCAGGTTTAGGAAGATTCATCCAGGCAGCTTGTGCTGGGTAGAGTCAGACAATTCCTGAAACAGTCCAGAGGGGAAAGGACAGTCCCAGCTAGGGCAGAAGTGGTGGAGAGAGAGCAGAAGGCAAAGATGGGAGAGGTGGGTAACCCACCCCTATTACCCTCTCCCTTGCTCACCAAGTTCCAGCCAAAATGGTCTCCTTGTTGGACTTCCAACATGCCAGGCATGCCTCCACACAATGTCTTTGCCTTTGCAACGGTCTTCCCGGAAGTATGTAAGTCTCATTCCTTCACTTCTACTCAAGTCCCCTTGACCACCAAAAATAAAATAGCACCCTTCCCCCATCATGGCACTCCCTAGTTCTGTTACCTTGCTTTATTTTTATCCATGGCATTTATCACCATCTGACCCAATATATATTTGTTTATTTTCTGCCCATTCCCAATAGAGTGCAAGCTCCGTGAGGGCACAGATTTTTTTAGCTCACCATCGTAGCCTCAGTGCTTAGAATAGGGCGCACAGTATGAATACTCAATAAATAACTGCATTGGTTTTAGATGGGTAGGTTAATGTGACATCAATGGTTTGAGACTGTGACATGGAAGACAGTAGTACCTTTAACAGAGGTAGGAAAGTTGGGAGAGAAAAATGTTTGTTCAACGTGGAACATGTTGAATTTGAGATATATGAGATTAATTGAAAATTCAGGACTAGTCCAGAGCAAACCTGCAGGGAAGTGGAAGGCAGAATCCAAATCTCCAAAAAGTAAAAAAAAAAAAGCTGAGAGGAAAAAGGTTGAAAGGAGGAGCAGGACGGAGAGTCAGGTACAAAGGGCACATCCATAGATGGTCAAGGCCATAAATGGGAAAGTAAATCACTAGGTCAGAAACCATAAAGAAACATTCAGGTTGAATATGAAATATGTCAGGAAAAGCTGATTGGGGTCAAGGCCATGAGAAAGAACCATTAGGCCTTTTACAGGCTGCATTTATCCGTGCTGGCTATAGGAAGCCAGGTAGGACTCATGGCTTAGCACTCAAGAGCTGCCCTCCACAAGTTAGACCAGGGCGAGAAACCCAGAGTTGGAGGCATCTACTGAGCCCATCAGGAGCTGTGATGCAAAGATCTGGTCTCTGCCCCATCTGAACAGGAGTGACAACAGAAGCTTTGGGAACTGATGAGTCACTAAGGAAAAAAATGCAGAGCTCGAGTTGCAACTAGTGGTCCCAGGGTTAAACTGACCCCCAGGAATGTTTTATTTGGGCTACACAAGGTTTTATTTTTCAAATTAACATCTACTTTTTTTTTAAATTTACTTTATTTATTTGGTTGCGCCGGGTCTTAGTTGCAGCCGGCAGGCTCCTTAGTTGTGTCTTGCGGGCTCCTTAGTCGTGGCATGCAAACTCTTAGTTATGACATGCCTGTGGGATCTAGTTCCCTGACCATGGATCAAACCCTGGCCCCCCTGCATTGGGAGTGCAGAGTCTTAACCACTGTGCCATCAAGGAAGTCTCTAACGTCTACATTTTTTTTTTTTTTT
>RJWK010069463.1:0-11130 GCA_004363435.1 Platanista minor | reverse complement strand
GGGCGGGGGTGAGGGGGGGTGGGGGGTGGGGGGGTGGGCGCAGGTATCATTACCTTTTAATTTTGCTAAGCATCCTGACGGACAAGTGTTTTGTCAAACATATTTTGGGAAATCTGTAGACAAAGAATAGGTTAGCTAGATAGTAGGAGAAATCCAGGTTTCACATACTGCTCACACATTTAACTTTTAGCACAAGTGCATTACACTCAGTGTAATTATCCCTCACTTCTGTGAACAAAAAGCCCTCTGTATCTAAATCCACAGGGATATGACCCGTTCTATGCATATTTGTTGTGTTGCTTGAGAATGTCTAATGATTTTTTTTCCAATTTTCATTCCATTATTCAAAAAAAAAGTTAATCACACTGCACCTGATTCTTTGATTTCCTTCACTTGTATGTGTTAACAAGCTTTAAGTGAAATTCCTTACGAGTGTTTCTCAAAGAAAGCTCTTACCCATACCAAACAGCCTCCCAAACCTCTATATTTGGGCACTTTAATATGAGTCAAGTGAAAAAGTAAACGCTAATGTTTCATTAATCCTTGAATTTCACCCTGACTTCTGCTGTGCTCTGCTCTTTCTGAAGCCCTCAACTGCTTTTTAGTTCACCAAAAGCTCTGGTTAAATAAATGTTAAACTAATAGGAACAGTAACTGCATTATGTATAACTTGGGGCCATTGCCAGTGACTTTAGATTGTATTTGTATACTTATGTGTATGAGATGCATCTTGTTAAGTTTACCTGAGGACATTTCCCTCAGCCGGGATAAACTCATAGTGCCTTTAAGGTGACTTACATGACTACAGCTGCATCATTTATACTAATATTTCCAGCAGCCCCTCAAAAGCAAGATATTTTCTCAAAAGGAAAATAACAAAATATACTGCCTGCCAGATACTTCAGGGGCCACTTAAATTGTCATAATAAACCCAGCAAAAGGATCACTGAAGTTAACCAGCCTTGAGAATTTCTGATATTACACCTCCCTTAGGTAAAGCCATTTCCAAAGATTGTCATTCCAAATGCACGTCTTCCTCCAGAAAACTGCATTTCCTTTTCACCCCGAGCCAGGACGTGACTAAATATCACTTTGCTGGGTGCCCATCCTCCCTCTAACTCAGGTCTCATACATTTTCATTTAACCACACTCCTCAGTGAGTACCACTACTCTCCCACGTTTACCTCTGGGAGGATTAAAGAGGATGGTCTTTATGAACAGATGGTCTTTTCAAGGAAAAGTAGCTACATTTAAATACAGATAAATGTACTGTAAATAACGGCCTTAAAAGAATTTAGGTCTTTAGGGGGAAAAATATGGGAGCGTAAGATACTATTCTTTAATTACATGAGATTTTTTTTCCTTCCCTTGAAGACAAAACCAATTCCTAATGAAGCATGATGAATCGTAAAGAGGCACGGATGCTCATTCTAACAGATGTTTATTGGTTAGTGTTGACTGAACACAAACAGCCAAGTGCTGCTGCCACCCCACCGACAGTTAAGTGGTGGGAAGAGGCACAGGCTTCTCCCCACCCCCTCGTTACTTTACCTCCAAAGACAAGCTGACAGTTTTTGGTTTTTTTTTGCCTCAAGCGGCTGAGCTCTTACTTTTATTTTATTTTATTATTATTATCTTTTTAATTTTATTTTTACTGTGTTGGGTCTTCGTTTCTGTGCGAGGACTTTCTCGAGTTGTGGCAAGCGGGGGCCACTCTTCATCGCGGTGCACGGGCCTCTCGCTATCGCAGCCTCTCTTGTTGCAGAGCACAGGCTCCAGACGCGCTGGCTCACGCGGCATGTGGGATGCGGGATCCTCCCAGACCAGGGCTCGAACCCGTGTTCCCTGCATTAGCAGGCAGATTCTCAACCACTGCACCACCAGGGAAGCCCTGAGCTCTTACTTTTAAAAGGCTGCCTTACAACTAGGAAAGCAAGCGGAGGGAACAGGCTTTCAGTGTCCAATCTGTCTGGCAAGGACAGATTGTTTTAGGGTGCAGTGGAAAAAAATTTTAATGAAACTACATTTCAAAGGAGCAGCATATGTTTGATTTTCCCTTCTGCTGCTCATCCTGCCATTTGTTAATTTTTGTTATTGTTGTTCTCCAGGACTCCTAAATTTTCATACAAGCTGTCTCATCTGAAACTAACACAGCTTGGGGTTAATTATGCTTGGGATGCAAAAACCTCAACCTCCCACTCTAGCCTTTTTTTTTTTTCCTTCCCAGATTTTCCACATTTAACCAAGGTTCGCTAGTTAACCAGTGATTTCTAACTGAATGACCAGGGAAGAAAAAATAAATTCTCCCTCTACGTTAGTCATCAAAGCCTCAGAGCCTGAAAATGTGACTTCAGGATAAGTGCAGGCTTTTCAGCCACTCAGATGCACAAAATCGCTGGGGTCACAGCACAGAACACAGGTCTTGAGAAATTCTGAAATTGGGAATTAGGGTGAATTTTTTTTTTCCCTTTAACACCGTAATGCTTCATATTAATTTAAATGATTCTCTCAGAATGATTCTGTATCCCAGTTAAATAAAGTTCAAGAAAATGGATTTCAGTCTTCAGCAATCTAAGTCCCATTTGAAAGCAGTTTTAATCTTTTTCACAAGATTTAAAAAAAAAAAAAAAACTACAGCAAATAGGAAATCTTCGGATAGCAGGTGCTTTGATAGATGCAAGAATATTTTTCTTAAAAAATGTGAACACACCAGGGAGAGGGGCACCACTATTAATATCTCTGCTGGAAAGGCATTATAATGAGAATTATCTTCTGTTTGGAGACTAAAGACATGAACAGCGGTGTCTGAAGGGTCCTGATTCAAGGGGTGATTTCACTGCAACATTCAGTGCAATGGAACCTGCGGTTGGGTGAGTTTATAAACTCTGGGATTAATATCCTTGGATGATCAGTTGAGGAACCTGGGGAGAACCATTCCTTTAAGTGGGTTCCCTTAGAGGAAACAAGCTGAGATAGACTTTGCCAAGAGGCCAAGAGAATGCCTGACATTTTTCTACAACATCTGCACCAACCAATGGCAGAAGAGGATCTTGGAATCTACACAGGGTCCTTGGGCAGCTCTGGGCTCAGGCAAACATCATGCCCAGGCACCTCCAGTCACATGTTCTATGACTGTGGGCAAACTAAGTAAACTCCTTAAGGTTCAGTTCCCTCATCTGTTATACGGGCAAGATTAGGTCCATTTCAAGGGTCACTGGGCAGATGAAATGAGTTACCAAAGGGCACATTAGATGCAGTGAGGGCACATTAAATTGCAATAAAATATAATCATAAATATCACAAATGTCATTTTCTTACTCTGTTTCATTTCTCCCATTCAGTTCATCTCTATAAGTCTGTATAAAGATTCAACCTCTTTTCGATAAGCCCTGAACAGACATGGCAAACTGTGTGGCTCACCAGCCTTCAATGGATGATAACGTCCACCGCTTGGTCACTGATAAGGAGCTGCACGTGTGAGGGGCCCCCGTCATTACTCTGTATCCTGTGGACAGTGTAGCAACATGGCGCTAGTGTCCTAGTAAGGATGGGTACTTAGAACCAAGATGTTATAGCCAGGTGTGTGGCTTGCTAAATTCAGCTGTGATGCATATAAGGAAAACACTCTGGAGTTTCAGACTGACTCGGTGGCATGTTAAGAAGCTTGATAGACCCCAGATGGGGTCTTGTGAGATGTAGGGCCACGTAACCCAGGACAATAAGAATACCATTGTCACCAATTCAAGCATGTCTCCCACAAAGAACTGAGGAGACTTGAGAAGCTTGGTTTACCAACCATCCCATCTCATTTCCTGGCATGTTCGACTGGGAATGTATCTTTGGCACCCACAGTAGTAACCTATCAATTTTAGTAAGTTTTATGGGTCAGGGTGCCCATATTCACCAAGCATCCTCCTTACATCTCAGAGGGCACCTGGCCTTTGTTCCTCTTGGGTCGCCACTCCCACAGGCGGGCTAGTCAGCTTTTCTCTGCAGGTTCCACCTTGTCCCAGATTTCGAAACAATCAAACTCCCTGACGAGTGGAATCCAGGCCCCATGAACCCATGTTCCGGGTCTCAGCAGTAAGTCAGGCCTGGGGCTTGGCCCACCCTGCTCACACTGCTGCCTGGACCACAGCTTCCGCAGCTGAGCTCCCGCCTCTTCACTCAGTCCAGGCCTCAGGAACATGGCCACGGCTCCTTTCTTTGGGGGTTAAGGTTCTTGTCCCTTCTACGTTCTCCAGAGAGCAGAAGGAAAGCAGGATTTGCTGGTCCCACCCGGTGCTTTCATCACACTCGTCTACGTGTCTGTTGTTCTTTGGTCACCGCCTGGGTTCTCTCACTTTGATACTTTTGCTCCCGATTTCTCTCCCTCTCAGTCCCATCCCTAACCCCAGCTAGTTTACCAATAAAATCCCACCCAGTTGAATCCAACTCTTTTATGAACCCAGCCAAAGGATGGGATGCATTAGAGGATGCATCGCTCTCCTCTAATTCTTAAACAACTTGATTCCTCACTTTCGGTGCTTCTTATTGCTTTCCATGATAGTAACTAAGGATACGCCCTACCATGTGGTCGAAACTCTTGACTGTCTTCCAAGCTCCTTTTTCCTTTCCACTTATATCTGCTCCAATCTATTTTCCACTCAAATGCTACAGTGACCTTATTGAAACACAAATCTGATTCCCTCTGCTTCTGGCCTCTCCGTGGTTTCCCACTATACTTGAGATAAAGAACAAGATACTAAACACAATCCAGAAGACCTTAATTGGCCCTGCTCATCTTATCCTCATCTGATATCTTCAGCCTTCTCTAGTCTTATGTTCCCACCATATCAACCCCTCTCCCTTGTCACAGGGCAATTGCGCATGCTCCCCCACCCCAGCTATTTCCCCATCTCTGATTCTACTTAGTTAACACCCCTCCACCCTTTACTTCTCAATTCAGTCATCAATTTCTAAACAGGATCTCGTATGGCCTTCCCAGCTAGGCAAGTTCTCTTTGGTTAAAATCTTCCAGCACTAATATGTCTTCTTTAAAGCACTCATCAGAGACATAATTTTATGTTTTTGTATGTTTTTTTTAAAGTAATTTCTGGCTGCCCTATGAGACTATAAACCTGCTGAGTGTAGGGACCATGCTAGCTTTTATTCAACACTTCATCCATAGGGTTCTGTTCAATATGTATTATAGTTGCTCAATTATTATTTGCTGACTGAAGTTATTTGGGCCAAAGACCAGCTTTCATTTTTCTTCTTATTCCACCAATTTCTGGCACATAGGAGGCTTTCTATCTTACTTCCACTGATAAAAATATGGGTATAATGTCTGAAAGCTTCCTGTTTCTCCTACTACTGCCATTAAACAAGACTACAGCAGCAATACTTCACAGGGCACTGTGGAGGCTTCGAGCATAAAATTTTTTTGGAAAAAAAAAGCTAGTCAGTGCCATATAAAAGGAAGAATATGTTCCTCTTGGGCCACAATGGCACTTCTCAACAACTGATATGGATTGCCTCGTAATTGCGACAGTCACAGCAATCTATTCTGGCCATAAAGGCAGGACAAAGCAAACTGTTAAGACCCCTGAGTGTTACCTTTGTCTGTTTTGCCAAGTTGTACCCCAACCCCAAAATGACAGATGACCTTCTACAAATTGTCCAAGTTACAAAAGAAGAATAAAAGAAAAGTTGTGCGTGGTTTAACCTCCGTTTGTGTAATAAGTGTAGAAACTCTTGTTTTAGAGGTCCTCTAAAAGGAGTAACAGTGAACTTGGCCTTTTAAGTCTTGCTCCTCAGTGTGATGGGTAGAAGCTTCACTTCTACAATTAAACATCTACCTAACAACTTCAGATATTTAGGCCATTCTGACCTAGTTCTACTAACTGTTCCAGTGCATGTAAAACATGTTTACCCAGCATGAGAAACAAATACTGACTATTTCCCGCCTCATCTACCTTGCATTTCCTCATGCTTGATACTGCCACATATTAAGTGACACTAACACAATTAGTAAACATCAACATCGTGAAGGATGGTTCTCTGAAAGGCAACCACGCTTGCAGGCAGAGAATATTGACTATACACATCTAAATGGCCGCACTGTGCACAGCAGCCAAGCCCAATAAATGTTACATCACAAAACTCCCAATAAAAGCTGAACGTGACTTTAGGTGGGTGAATTCCAATGTCATGTTCCAAAGCTGTCTAATATTCAAAGGTTGACGGGGGGATGTGAAAACAGAGTCCAAAGTAGAGAGAAAAGTATTACACCAACTCCCAACCCGACCAGCGGTTGGTAGACTGATGTAATAAGAGCAGGTTTCATGCTATTCATAAATAAAGATTCTAGTTACACCTAACATTCTAATAACCCTGGCGTGTGCTAGTCTCCGTTCTGACTTTATTTGTCTCCACTGCCCTCACCATCATGTAACACAAACAATTGTACTTATTTCCTCTTTCACGTGCATGCCTCCGCCCCTCAACTGGAAAGTAAACTCTACCATGGAAGGGCTTGTTTTTGTTTTTTAATCAGTTTTATCACTGCTGTATCCCAGTGGCTAGGTCACAGGAGACTCTATATGATTATTTGTTGAAAGGATGAATGAGTTCTTACTATTTGCTATGCACTGTGCCTGTTGCGTTTCAGGAATTAGGATAAGGCAGTAAAAACAAACAGCCAGGGCTTCCCTGGTGGCGCAGTGGTTGAGAGTCCGCCTGCCGATGCAGGGGACACGGGTTCGTGCCCCGGTCCGGGAAGATCCCACATGCCACGGAGCGGCTGGGCCCGTGAACCATGGCCGCTGAGCCTGCGCTCCGCAACGGGAGAGGCCACAACAGTGAGATGCCCGCGTACAGCAAACAGCCAAGAGCCTGGATTCCAGAGTCACATAACCTGGGTTTTAAAATTTAAATTCTGATCTTGGGCACGTCACTTAACCTCCCTGTGCCCCAAATGGTTACCCCTAAAATGGAGACGATGATAAGGATACTATCTCAAAGGGCTGGTATCAGATGTAATGAGATGAAAAGCATAAGGTGCTTTGCACAGCTCCTGGGCACACAGTTAATTACACAATAAATGCTGGCAATTATTCTTATATTCTTACTTTATTATTTTTATTATTATTAATACCTATTATAATTCTCAAAACAACCCTAAAAGGTAGGTACTGGTGTTCTTCTTTTCAGCTGATACTTTAAAGAAGAGAATGATCTTGTACAAAATGGTGAAAACCAGGGGAAATGTTAGAAAAAGAGGGTGGGAGGGAGGAAGGAGGAGTAAGAGGAACAGATAGAAGCATTGTAAAAAAAAACAGAAATAGCCTCACAGACTTAAAGAACAAACTTATGGTTACGGGGGGAAGGGTGGACGGAAGGAACAGTTAGGGAGTTTGGGATTGACATGTACACACTGCTATATAAAATGGATAACCAACGAGGACCTACTGTATAGCACAACGAACTCTGCTCAATATTCTGTAACAGCCTAAAGGGGAAAAGAATTTGAAAAAGGATAGATACATGTATATGTATAACGGAAACACTTCGCTGTACACCTAAAACTAACACAACTTTGTTAATCAACAATTCTCCAATATAGAATAAAAAGTTAAAAAAAAAAAAAAAAAAGCAGCAGCATTGTAAAGAGAGCTGTTAGCCGAGAAAGAAAAGGATTCATCGTGGAGACTATGGTGAAGTCTGGACCGGTCCTGGGAGCACATGGGAGCCAGGTCAGGACAGAGGTGATGCACACCTTAGCAGGTGTGGAAGTGGGGATGCACTGGAGGCCAAAGGGCGAGGTGGGAATTCACAGGTTGCACTAGGAATCCAGGCTACCAGACTTGCAACTTTGATCCCCCGGCTCCATTTCCTTTATGCTCAAAGAGAGTGAGAGCTCCAGCTCCTCCTCCAGCATTAGAATGTCCCAGGACAACCCAGGATATTAGTGAGAGTATAAGCTCTGTATTCAGATGGACTTGGGTTCAAGCACAACTTAATCACTTCAAAGCTGAGTGACCTTGGATAGGCTACTTAATCTCTCTGAGCCTCAGGTTTCTTTCACTTGCAAAATGGGAATACTAACTATATCTACTCCACAGGTTGTCAGGAAAATAAATGCAAAGAGACGGTTCCCGAAAAGTGTTCCGTGCAGTGTATGGGCAAAGAAAACTTTCAATAATCACACAAACAGAGGCAGCATTTCATTTTGCGGAGCAAACGCTTTTCATAAAATCAACGTGTTCTCTCTTCCTTGTCCTGACTCCCCCAAATAGAATAATATATGGTATATGCAAATCCAAAACCATCCCCCAAAGCACATTAACAATCAGCAAGTATTCTTAACGTCTTGGGCAAATCAGCACAGTTTCCAAATACAAAAACTCTCAAAGATTTAGGTACTCTACAAATATAAGTTGGAAAGCTTTTAAGGAACTTTGTCTTAAGAACCAGATAAAAGCAAACACACTATTATGCCATGGAGGTGGTCATAAGGAAGGAGAATTGGGAAAGCAGAAACGGCGGGAGGTTCAAATCCTTGTATTCAGTATCCCCACACACACGTTCCCTCCCCCAAACCAGCCCTGCAATGATCAACCCACAAATCTGATGCTTGAAATCTGCCTAAACTAAATCTAGATGTGCCTAGGCACTTCCCAAATATCTTCATTTCTGGGTTGGTCCTAAGAATACTGACGAGGGAGAGCAAATTTCAGCTTAGATTCAAAGCCCAATCATTTCAAAATGTCAAGTGAAACCGTATCACAGAGTCCTCCGCCATGTCGATAAACTTAGACACAGCAAAGAAATCCTGACCACAGAGGTCAACCATTCAAACAGGAGAACAAGTATGCAAGGTACTTCCCCCAGCACTGGGGGAAATGTTTTGGAGCCAAATATAGCTTGAAGGTACCACTTATAGGGAGCTCTTAATTAAGGCCCTGCACACCAGCAGGGGTCTCTGAGTGGGGTGGGAAGGGGCAAGTGAGAACTGGTGAAACTGTCTGGGAATATGTGGTTTTTCTGGTAGAGACAGGGTATAGCTTTGATCAACTGATCACAGGGGTTCTAAGAACCAAAAGAGGTTGAGAATTTAGAATGCATTTTTAGCTCTCATTCTGTAGATGGTACAACTTGAGCCTCACATAAAACAGAAGTGCTTCTCTCAAGATCATGTATCTGCCAATGGGTCTGGCTCTGCCACTAGGCAAGTACCCCCCAGACTCCAGCCTGCTGTTTCTTCCATCTATCAAGGCCTCTCTGCAAGCTATTTGGAGGGCTTTCCTTGCTAAGATAACTACAATTCAGGTTCCCTTCCCAACATTTTGACTTATTTTTACTGAAAAAGTAGGAATCTCTGAAGCGCTTATTTAAAATAAAACCAGCCTGCGAAACCATCAGTGATGTGTAACCCTAGCAGAAGAATCCACCATCAGCTACAACAACAGCCAAGCAAAAGGGTCATACAAAGAAGAAACACATTCACGTTTCCAAGCCTCAAAGAGGTTATTAAGTATGATGGCAGGGTCTTCTCTTTGTGTCAAGGGTGAACAAACAAACTGGATTTAACTTTATATTTTCGTAATAGCAGCCGAGGTACAGTCAATGTGTTACCTAACCCTTAGAAGTAGGAATATGATTTGTGAATAAGTCAAAAGCAAAGAGAAGTACTCATGCCAGATATGAATTTATAAATATTCATCTATATAGCCCCAGGACAAAGAGCTTACACATACACACACAAATAAAGCCATATAAATCAAGGTTATTGATACTTTCTGGCCGAACTTCTCATACCTCTAGTTATTCTTGATTGGGACACAATGGCAAAAGAGAGAGAAAGAGGTAACTGAAATATTCAAATGTGGACGGTAATTGGCCATCCTCTGTTTTTCAGTATGACTCTTCTAGAAGGATAGCCATGAAATTACAAGTTAAGAATACCATCAGGCAAGTATATGGTATTATTAAATATACCTAGTGAGCATTAAATATGTGCAAGACACTATGGTATGTATGTTTTTTTCATGTACCATCTCAGTTAATCCTCACAATAACGCTGGTACCACTGTTAATTTCAGTTTACAGATGATGAAACTGAGGTTCCAAAACAGGTTAAGCAACTTGCTTCAACCAAATGGCTAAATAGATCTGGGCTCAAACTTCAAAGCCTGTGTGCTTTCCCTTACTAGAACTCTGATCTTGGGCAACAAATCTGGGGAAGCCCCACCCTAAAGCTGTGCTTACATGGTCACCTTGTGTGCCAATTAGGACTTTATTTAAAATTTAAACTACTTCATGTCCTCCCAAACGGGGAAATAGAATATGAGACACCTACCACATAACTATGCTGAAGTCAGAGCCCTAAACTCACTCATGTATAATAAGGTATATACCCATGGTCTGAATATTTAAAATATCATTAAAAGCCCTACTATATATATTAGAGACTAGAATACTTAAAGAGCTGATTAACCAACTGTGCACTTCTGTTCACCTCTTATCATTTCTTCTTAGTGCTCTGAAACAACCCAAACCACTGTCTAAGCAGTAGCTTAGAACCAAGAGGTCCTTGTATGCCCTCTGGAGGGTGGTGCAGATGGGACTCCACACTCAGAAATTACTGAGAAACAATTAGAGAGACATATGTAAATTTTTCTCAGGACAAGGTCCCAAGCTACTCTCAAAATGGCCAGGACCTGGAGACCTTCAAGATGGCAGAAGAGTAAGACGTGAAGATCACCTTCCTCCCCACAAATACATCGGAAATACATCTACATGTGGAACAACTCCTATAGAACACCCACTGAACGTTGGCAGAAGACCTCAGACTTCCCAAAAGGCAAGAAACTCCCCCACGTACCTGGGTAGGGCAAAAGGAAAAAGGAAAAACAGAGACAAAAGAATAGGGACGGGACCTGCACCAGTGGGAGGGAGCCGTGAAGGAGGAAAGGTTTCCACACACTAGGAAGACCCTTCGCGGGTAGCAACTGGGGGTAGCAGGGAGGTGGGGGAAGCTTCAGAGCCACAGAGGAGAGCGCAGTAACAGGGGTGCGGAGGGCAAAGCGGAGAGATCCCCGCACAGAGGATCGGTGCCGGCCAGCACTAACCAGCCCGAGAGGCTTG
>RJWK010069462.1:0-11130 GCA_004363435.1 Platanista minor | reverse complement strand
TTTGCTGTATACCAGAAGCTAACACAACATTGTAAATCAACTATACTTCAATTAAAATAAAAAATTTCGGGCAGCCCAAATCTTTTTTGATTATAAGAAATATTGTTGCAATTTTGTGATCAAATAGTTGGTCTCTTGTATTGGTCAGAATTTCAATCTAGTATTAAAGGTGAGTCAACTCCAGCTTAGGACAGAATCTAGCAGAAAGCTGATGTTAGGGAAGGGGAGGAGGTGAGATGTCTCTTTTCTAGCTTAGTATTTCTAACCCCTAAATGAAGATATTTGGAGATGGAGCCTTTGGGAGGTAATGAGGGTTAGGTGAGACCATGAGGGTGAGGTCCTTACAATGGGATTAGAGCCCTTCTAGGAAGAGACACCAGAGAGCTTGCTCACTCTTTCCATGAGCAGGCTCTGAGTAGAGGCCACATGGGAACATAGCAAGAAGGTGGCCGTCTGCAAACCAGAAAGAGGGTCTTCACCAGAACTTAACCATGCTGGTACCCTGATCTCAGATTTCTAGCCTCCAGAAGTATGAGAAAACAAATTTCTGTTGTTTAAGCCACCCAGTCTACAGTACTTTGTTATGGCAGCCTGAGCCACTAAGACACAGGGTGAGTGGCAAGCCCCTTGGCATGTAGCAGCTGTCAAAGTAGCACAAGGGACCCAGTTCACACCTGCAGGAGGAGAGCAAGCTGCTCTGACAAACAGCACAGCAGGCGTGCAGAACTCTAGTGATGCATAGTCAAAGTCCAGTGCAACTGGTTAGGCCAGCCATGACTGTCTTATTTCCTTTGTTCCTATACTCCCTTTTCCAGCCTCTCTTGCAGTTTTCAGAAACAGGTGGCCAGATCACAAATGTTCTAGCCATAGAAGTGAAGAGGAACATCTTTTTGGAGTAATGCTTCTTCCCTAATGAAAAAAAGAGAGAGCCACAGGAGGATTTCTCTCCCTCCCCCTTTCTTATCCTCAAGTCCCATCTTGATGCCTAGAGTACTGCAGTAGGATAGCAGGCATCTTGCAACAAATAAGCACTAAATCAAAAAGCTTATAGACTGAGGATGGAGAACTAAAAGGATAGAAATTGTCTCTGGCCTTACTGACATTTCTGAGCAGCTGTCCCACATCTGAATGCACCTGTGTCTAGATTAAGTGTTGCGGGAGATAACTACATATGCTTATTGATCAGATTTTCAGCTGCTTACAGGGGAATGCATTTTCATCCACATTGGAAAGGACAAGCAACAATGTGCACACAACAAAAATACATCACTAAGTACCTCCAAGCTCCATTTTGCATGAAGCTAAAGAAAGAGAGACACATGCAGCCCCATCGTTTGGTGGTAAATCTGACCACTCTTCTAGGCATCCCCCAGCCCATCTTGACTTCTGGTGGAAAGACAGTAAACAACTTAGTAAATACTTCAAATAACCTTTAATGTAGATGTTCCTACCTTACAGGAAAGAGTTGCTAAGTTATCATTTGCACCTCATAACATACCTGCTGGTATGCAAATATCCAAAAGAAAGGGAAAGTGTAGCAAAATAACAACACTGATAATAACAGTGAGAAAAATACTACTAGCTCATGAGTTGCAAAGATCCCCAAAGTACAGAAAGTACTTAGGACCTTATTTCTATCATCACACTAGATCACAGGGAATCAGGTTTTGCTAGGGTTGAGGATTCATATATTGGCAGCTCCTGACTTTTATGCATTGGACTTAAACTTCACTTTCATGCACTGTGTATTGATCTGACTAGATAAGCTTTTATATGACACATAGGGACTCTCCTACTACTACTGGTCAGTGAGCACATGGCTTGAGCCTGCCTGCCAACAGGTCAGTCTACCAATAGCACCCCCTAGATCAAAACTACCAAGGTCGGGGGCTTCCCTGGCGGCGCAGTGGTTGAGAGTCCGCCTGCCGATGCAGGGGACACGGGTTCGTGCCCCGGTCCAGGAAGATCCCACATGCCGCGGAGCGGCTGGGCCCGTGAGCCATGGCCGCTGAGCCTGCGCGTCCGGAGCCTGTGCTCCGCAACGGGAGAGGCCACAGCGGTGAGAGGCCTGCGTACCGCAAAAAAAAAAAAAAACAAAAAAACCCCCAAAAAACTACCAGGGTCATCAGAGTACCTTGAATTCTGCTTTATTGCATTTGTTATATTATGAATTGAATAGAACACATAAAAAATAAAACTTCCAACACTAAAGACAAAAAGTGCAGTTCTCCTCAATGCAAAGACTGATGAAACAAAGATGAGACTCACTTCATATGGAAGAAGTAGCATATATTTAGCCTCAATCCACCTCATATTGGATGCAAACCAGTTAACAGCATCCTTAATGTTATATAAAAAGAAAAGAATTAAATAATTTGTACAAAGGACTAGAAATATATTGTCAAATACTGAGGCTAAAAGGCTAGGGAAAAATCATGGTTTTAGAATATTTTCTTTATCCTGGCAAATAAACCACACCCCCTACCCACCACTCATAATATATGAATCTATTTTTCTGACTCTATACATAGATCCTAATACACATCTTTGTCAATACATTCCATAAAGTAGGAGACTGTTTATACTATGAATTGTGTTCATCAAAGCCTTCAGTAAAGGAATAATATACCGTCTCATTAGCTCTTCCAAATATTTGCAGTTAAACTAAGTTCTACTCCAATATTTGCTGTCCTTTAGAAATCAGACTACAAAGGAGACACAGGGTCTTTCAATCATTTCTCCCTGCTTCCCTAATAAACAGAACTTCTACAAGTATTGAAATAGGATATCTGATCCCGTAAGCAATTAATGAGCCCCCCATGAGTCAGTGTCTGGCCTTGGCAGTGTTTTCCTCCTAACAATCTCCCAGGAGAATTACACACAGAGACCAACCTCTGATTGATTATAGACCGATGATGGGAACATTACCACACTCTCCATGTGATCTCCTAATAAGTGCCCTCAGCCTTGCACTCCACCATAAATTCAGCTCATTATAGAGATACTTGAGAGTGTCTTTCCCTTCCTGCATCCAAGAGATGGATCATTCATTCACTCATGGGCTGCTTGTAGTTTTGCTTTCTGCCTCCACATATTCCTCTACTCACAAGGGTCAAAACTGCCTTCATTTTTGTGTGAAGTCCACTTCCCCTTGTGAATGATGGTGATCTTGAAATATCTGGGCTTCACTTTAAACCCTTCCATCCAAGTACCTCTTTACTTATCTCTTCTCTGTGTCAATGACTCACCTTCCTCCTCCTTTTAACAGAGCCATTTGTAGTCTTTCCTCAACCCAGTCCCACAGAAATTCCCTTCAACCAGACTCTGCTGTAAAAGGCCTTCTATCAAAATTCTACATTCATATCCTTGAGCAGCATCAGTCTAAATATTTTATAAATAAATGTAATGAAATATTTATAAATATGGCCCTGACTATAAAACTTAAGTAATAAAGGATCACTTTAAAGAAACCTTTTAAAATGATAAAAGGCAACCTTTGTTTGATGAGTTTAGTAAAAGACTCATAATTTGAAACACATGATTTTACTATAAACTCATGATTTTATGAAGAATTGTAACCAATTATTTACCTTTTTCCTTAAGGTTTGAAAGAGCAAAAAATGACAAAAAGTACTTCAGTTGTATTATTTGTGAGAAAAAAATCCTGACGCAAGAGGCAGGAGATATGGGAACATAGGTATATGTATAATTGATTCACTTTGTTATAAAGCAGAAACTAACACCATTGTAAAGCAATTATACTCCAGTAAAGCTGTTAAAAAAAATGTTAGAAATTAAAATCAGTTATCAAAGCAGATTGTGAAGTCCCTAGCCTTGAGTAGATGAAATTTCAAAATGAATTCTTATTTGCCTGAAAGGAAGCTGGGACGATTTTGATGACCTCTGCAAGTCTAATTCTATCCAATATTATGCCCAAGTTGTATACAAGTTGTTGTTGTTGTTTTTTATAAGAATCAAAATATGTAGTAGAAACACAGAAGTGACTGAATACAAATGTTAACTATCTTCAGGAAAATACACCTCTTGATAAAATGCTGCAAGAAACTCGCATAATCCTCTTTACATGTCAGTAATGATTTCTGTTTGAGATTCATTCTGGTTATACATCCATGAGGAATGGTACAGTTTATTTAGGGGAGTGATAAAAAATTAACAACTGGGTTTCCCTGGTGGCGCAGTGGTTGAGAGTCCACCTGCCGATGCAGGCGACACAGGATCGTGCCCCGGTCCGGGAGGATCCCACATGCCGCGGAGCGGCTGGGCTCGTGAGCCATGGCCGCTGAGCCTGTGCGTCCAGAGCCTGTGCTCCGCAACGGGAGAGGCCACAAAGGTGAGAGGCCCGCGTACCGCAAAAAAAAAAAAAAAAAATTAACAACCACTTCTCATTTTATTAGAGGAAAAGAATCAATCAAATATTTTAATGTACATGATTGCAAAGACTTAGAAGCAAATTAATGAAATATTCCCTTGTTCATTCAGAAGTATATTCTACTCTGTTGGGGATATATTTATTTCACTTAATGAAATAGCCAATGAAGATTCTAAACTGCTTATAATCAAAAAGCAGCAATTTGGGATTAAGGAAGGATGCTGTGTGAATATGCGGAAAGAGTAGGAGAAAAAAATCAGAGAGTAATTTATAGGTGACACAAGAATGAAGAGAAGTGGAAGGAATCAGAACTTGCTACATTGCCAGCTGTTTCTCTCTTAATCACTGATGGGTTCCAAAAGCTCATTTTGAAAACCCTTCTTTAGAATTTAGAGCACATGTATATTCCCACACAATCATAGCATCTATGGGTTGTAAAGAGCCTCACAGATCATTTAAATCAAGTGCTGCTCTGAGACTTAATCACCTCTTACATCATCCCTGTCAAACAAATAAGGTTATAAATGGCAACTAAGCCTTCAGATTACATAACAAAATTGTGTTTATATCATAAAGTACCCTAACATATGCAATAAACACATAGTAAACACATACTTCATCATTCCACTTCGTATTATATAGTGTCTTTATTTAGAAAATGGGATCAAATCTTAGTGCCAGTTTTGGGTGTCAACTACACAGACACATCTCCTGGAGGCCCAAGACCCAAGCAGGAACATTCCCTGTCTCCACCCCACGTGCAGGCACCAAAGGGTTGAGGACTAGACCCTAGAGCAGGGCTGTGAGAGGAGGATGAGGATTTATGCTGAAGAGCAAGAGGAAAATGGGCTAAGGGTGAGGGAAGTGGGAAGAAAGAGACGGGAGGTAACAGAGAGGGATGAGATTTATCGCTCCTGCATCTCCCTTTGCCGTTCCTTTCTTGCTTTGATACTCACTACTGCCCCAAGGCAAGCCTCCTCTCTCATGTATCCTCCTCCCTTCACACAAGGTGGAAGCCCTGAATGTCCTATTCAGTCAAGCTTTAAATCAGTCATTTATTTGTTAACTTGGTTTTTAAAATTTTATTTCTACTTTGCACTCTATCTCTCTGTCACTTTGCAGCTCTTGGTGTTCAACAATGAGCCAAGAGTCCCTGGAACCCAGGGGCCATCATATTGCATATTTCTGGATACCCAATGCCTCACAGAATGTGCTAAATATGACTGGCTCACAGAATGTGCTAAAATATGTGTTTATGAGATAAGTGTTTTTAAAGAAAGGGAAAAGAAAGGGATTCGAAAGAGGAGAAATAACTGAGGTCTTTTAAAGGCAGTAGAATGGAACTCTCTCTCTTATCTTTAATCACCTCCCCACTTACAACCATCAGCCAGAACTGGGCTGTGAGGGATGGAGATGGGAACCAGCAGTAGAGATATGAGAAGTGACCGTTGAAGGGATGTCCTCTCACTTTTCTCTCCTCTTCCTACTTTTCTTCCTCTTCACCCACCCTCCTAGACACCTCCTCTAGTCTGAACTGAGTGCTTGAAGAGGGGGGATCTGGAATCGTAAGGGTATTGTTTCATGGAACAAGAGGTCTGAAGGAGTAAGAAGAAAGATAGGAGGAGAGAAATTCCCAGAAGAAAGCACTTATTCCTTATGTGGCAAAGATGGTCAGTGCTCACTAAATATCCATGTGTTTCTCCATGTTTCCCAAACCCATACATCAGAGTAGTGGCAGGTGACTAATTCTTATCAATAGAACATGAGCAGAAACAGTATGCCTGTTCCCATGTGAGAAAGGTAAGAACAGCTGTTCCTTTTCTGAGATTGCTCTTTTCCCCTGCTACACTGACCTTGGAGGCCATTTGCTCCAGGGGGCATTACTACAAGATGGAAGAGCTGTCAGACACAAATGGACTTTATCTGAGGGTAAATAAGAATTTTTTGTACAAAGCCACTGCAGTTCAGGGAGTTATATGTTACCACAGTACAGCATAGCATTACCTATACTGAAACACCTTTTCTCACCCAACTTGTGCAGCCTTTAATTGGAAAAGAAAGTTTACTAGTCATGTTTACAGGTCAAGGGCTGCCAGACTTGGGCATTGGTATATCAACCACAGTTTCCAATCCAAAGTTTGAAACCATGTCAAAGTCAACACTTCCTATTTCTACCTGTCATTTAGTTAGAAGATGCACCATTTTTAAAGAATTGTCTACAGGATATTCAAACAATGCATTCTTCCTGATACTCCTAAATCCACCCCTGAGTGAAGCCTTGACAGAAGAGCTTTATTTATTGTATTGTCCATCTTGTAGAATCATTCTGAGCTCAGCAAGATGCCTTTAGATCAAGGGACGCTACAAAAGACAGATGTGAAACTCACTGCTGTAGCCACTGAAAAGATATTGTGAGCAGTGCTGCTCATTTATTGCACAGTATCATCTTTATAAGAATCTTCTCGGGGCTTCCCTGGTGGCGCAGTGGTTGAGAGTCCGTCTGCCGATGCAGGGGACGCGTGTTCGTGCCCCAGACCGGGAAGATCCCACATGCCGCGGAGCGGCTGGGCCTGTGAGCCATGGCTGCTGAGCCTGCGCGTCCGGAGTCTGTGCTCCACAGCAGGAGAGGCCACAAGAGTGAGAGGCCCGTGTACCACAAAAAAATAAATAAATTAATTAATTAATTAATTTAAAAATCTTCTCAATAATTTCCTTTCTTATCTTAACCAGTAATAGCTTTTCTTCTTCTATACAATAGAATTATATTAATGCCTATCTTATTAAATATGTGTTGCAAGGACTAAATTAAATTAGTGCATTTTAAAAAGCTTAATATGGTGACTGGAACAGAGTAAGCACCAAATATATTTTTGCTATTATTATGAATTTTTAAAATCTTAATTGAGCTGTAAATTGTGTTAATGCTCAATATGTTTTCTAATAGATGAGAGCCCAAACTGGAGCCTATTGGTAGCAAGTTTATCATATGTCTCCAACTTTGTTTTGTACTTCATTTCTTTCTTATACTTTTGTAATATAGGTAACTTTGCAGCACTTTATATATTCCTTTAAGTTGGTCTAAATTCTTTTCAGATCACAAAGACTATAAATAAAAAATTAACAGACTAAACCCTAGGTTCTTGACTTACCTTTTATTAATATTCAGAGAGGGAAAATGAAACAACAATGAAAAGCCTATGATATAAATAGAATTCTTTCCATTAGAGCATCCTCTTTCTTTCCTACTGGTATAAAAGATGTAAATCTTACCATCTGTGATTGGAGAACACACAAGCTCTAACTAGGCTCCATAAACTAGTTTGACTTTGACACCTCAGTCAAAACTTTACAAAGGATGTATCCCTTTCAGCAAAACCTGTCTTCAAGACACTCATGCTGAGGATGAGAGTCTACTCTGCATGTGGACCTGAGACTTGTAAAGATTCTTTGGACAAAAGCCGTAACTGTGGTGGCCAATTTCCAAACAAATTCTTAAGACCCATGGTGTGACAATATATTTATAGAAACAGAGTATTTAAAATATGAAATTATTTGAAAAATATGGCTGTGTGGTCATCATGATAACAGACTTAAAACATTATTGCCCCTAAGCTCAAAGTAAATGAGTTCTATTCAATTCAAGAAACATATACTGCCTTTTGTTTCCTGGTCAGGGTACTAGACTCTGCAGACCTAGAGATAAATAAAGCATAGACCAAACCCTCAAAGTTTCTGTAACTGGGAAAGATACTCTTAAATAATTATTCTTTGTTACTAAACACTCTTCATTGTCTTCTATAGCATTGATCACAAATAGCCATTGTACATTTGTTTGTTTGCATATTTACTTTCTTCCTCCTCCACTAAACCATTAGCTCACTAGGGGCCATGACTTTCTTGTACACTATGAATTCAGCTCTTGTACAGAAGCCATTACATGTTAGACACTCAGCAAATATTTTCTAAATAGTAATGTAGTCTTATGTAATATAAATAGAAATCCACAGTTTTCATACATACAAACAACAACACTTAGAAGATGTAATGGAAAAGATCCATTTCTAATGGCAACAACAATAATTCTAAAAAAAAGATAAAACACGTAGGTGTAAATCTACAAGGGGTGTGGAAAAACAATATGAGAAAAAATGGATAAATTCCTGAAAGATTCAGAGAAGAATTAAATGAATGGAAAGATATACCAAGTTTATAGATAAAAAGACTTAATATTATAAAAATGTCAATTCTCCCTAAGTTAATTACTAAATTTAACAATCCCAATAAGAATAGTAAAAAAGAAATTTTGCTCTGAAACTAGATAAGCTAACTCTAAAGCTCCTATGGAAAAAATATACTAGCAGTTATAACTAGGAAATTTCTGAAATAGAAAAACCTTACAAGCCAATACATGCACTATAAAACTTCAATAATTAAATCAGTGTAGTATTGGAACATATATAACAGACAAAATAAGAGAAGATAAATCCTCTTCTCTTATTTGGTCTGTTCCAACTTAAATGGGAATTTAGTACATGATAAAAGTGGTGTTCAAATCTGCGGTGATAAACATGAAATTTAATACATTATGTTGTGGGCAAACAAATAGCCATCTGGAAAATGATGCTTTTGAATTCATAAGTAACACCATATTCAGATTCCAAATGGATTTAGGATTTAGGTATAGAAAAATAAAACCATAACATGGTAGAATTCTTTTAAAAGCCACGAAATGGAAATAGGCTTTATCGCAATGACTCAGAAGCAAGAAGTGGAAAGAAAAGATTGATAATCTCAACTGCATAAAATTCATAAACTTTACATTCAAAAACAGCATAAGAATAAGCTGGAGGAAAATATTTGCAAGCCATATCACTGTCAAAGGACTACACTTACTAATATATAAAGAGTCCCTAGAAATTCAAAAGAAAAATAACAAAAAACTAGGAGAAATATGGACAAAGAACATAAACAGACAGTTCACAAAGAAAAAAATACAAATGGCTATTAAACATATAAAAATACTCATAATTTTAAAAATGCAAATTAAAACTACATTTCTCACTGTGATGGGTATAATTCTATGAAGGCCTCATGATTTTCATCCTCTAGTGTTAGACGCCATGTAATCCCCTTCCCTTGAGTGTGACTGGGACCTATGACTTGCTTCTAACCAATAGAATGAGACAACAGTGTTGGGCTGTCACTGCCTTGATTAGGTTATGTTACGTGGCAAATGGGATAGGATGGCACTCTATGGTTATGTCACATAAAAGAAGATTGCATCTTAACAGACTATGCAGACTTACACTATACTATACTTAACAGCAAGAGAATCTCCTGCTGGCCATGAAGAAGCCACCTGATGTGATGTGAACTGTCTGTAAAGAAAGTCACATGACTGAGAACTGTAGGCAACACTGAGATACTAAGAGCATCATTTCTAAAATAAAAGATACTGACTTCTTCCGACAACCACATGAGCTTGGAAGAAGGCCTCGAGCCTCAGATGAGACTGCAGTCCCAGACAACATTTTAATTGCAGCCCCAGTCCCTGAACAGAGGACCCAACTAAACCATGCTTGGGCTGCTGGTCCACAGAAAGGGTGAGATAATAAATGCGTATTGTGTTAAGCCACTAAGTTTGTGGTAATTTGTTATGCAGCAATAGGAAAACATTGCATTCATCAATCATGTTGGCAAAAATACAAGAGTGCAATACTGTGTGTTGCTAAGTTATGCCCACAGGTCAACTTATACATTGACAGTGGGACACCAAATGGTTCAATGTCTGTGGGGGGAAATCTGGCAATCTCTAACATAGTCACATTTACACTTGCCATTTGTCCCAGCAATCTCACTTCCGGAAATCTATCCTACACTTGCATACCTATGAAATGATATACATACAAAAGTTTTCATTAAAATATTATGTATAGGGCTTCCCTGGTGGCGCAGTGGTTGAGAGTCCGCCTGCCGATGCAGGGGACACGGGTTCGGTGCCCCGGTCTGGGAAGATCCCACATGCCGGGGAGCGGCTGGGCCCGTGAGCCATGGCTGCTGAGCCTGCGCGTCCAGAGTCTGCGCTCCGCAACCGGAGAGGCCACAAGAGTGAGAGGCCTGCGTACCACAAAAAAATTTTTAAAAAATTTTTAAAAATCTTCTCGGGGGCCTCCCTGGTGGCTCAGAGGTTGAGAGTCTGCCTGCCGATGCAGGGGACAAGGGTTCGTGCCCCGGTCCGGGAAGATCCTACATGCCGCGGAGCAGCTGGGCCCGTGAGCCATGGCTGCTAAGCCTGCGCATCCAGAGCCTGTGCTCCACAACGGGAGAGGCCACAGCAGTGAGAGGCCCGCGTACCGGAAAATTTAAAAAGGAAAAATCTTCTCAATAATTTCCTTTCTTGTCTTAATCAGTAATAGCTTTTCTTCTTCTATACAATAGAATTATATTAATGCCTATCTCATTAAATATGTGTTGCAAGGACTAAATTAAATTAGTGCATTTTAGGGTTTCCCTGGTGGCGCAGTGGTTGAGAGTCCGCCTGCCGATGCAGGGGACAGGGCTTCGGTGCCCTGGTTCGGGAAAATCCCACATGCGGTGGAGTGGCTGGGCCCTTGAGCCATGGCTGCTGAGCCTGCGCATCCGGAGCCTGTGCTCTGCAAAGGGAGAGGCCACAGCAGTGAGAGGCCCGTGTACCGCAAAAAAAAAAAAAAAAAAAATATATATATATATATATATATATA
>RJWK010069461.1:0-11130 GCA_004363435.1 Platanista minor | reverse complement strand
GTAGTTCTATTTGTAGTTTTTTAAGGAACCTCCATACTGTTCTCCATAGTGGCTGTACCAATTCACATTCCCACCAGCAGTGCAAGAGGGTTCCCTTTTCTCCACACCGTCTCCAGCATTTATTGTTTCTAGAGTTATTGATGATGGGCATTCTGACTGGTGTGAGATGATATCTCATTGTAGTTTTGATTTGCATTTCTCTAATGATTAATAATGTGGAGCATTCTTTCATGTGTTTGTTGGCAGTCTGTATATCTTCTTTGGAGAAATGTCTATTTAGGTCTTCTGCCCATCTTTGGATTGGGTTGTTTGTTTTTTTGTAATTGAGCCGCATGAGCTGCTTGTAAATTCTGGAGATTAATCCTTTGTCAGTTGCTTCATTTGCAAATATTTTCTCCCATTCTGAGGGTTGTCTTTTGGTCTTGTTTATGGTTTCCTTTGCTGTGCAAAAGCTTTGAAGTTTCATTAGGTCCCGTTTGTTTATTTTTGTTTTTATTTCCATTTGTCTAGGAGATGGGTCAAAACGAATCTTGCTGTGATTTATGTCATAGAGTGTTCTGCCTCTGTTTTCCTCTGAGAGTTTGATAGTTTCTGGCCTTACATTTAGGCCTTTAATCCATTTTGAGCTTATTTTTGTGTATGGTGTTAGGGAGTGTTCTAGTCTCATACTTTTACATGTACCTGTCCAGTTTTCCCAGCACCACTTATTGAAGAGGCTGTCCTTTCTCCACTGTACATTCCTGCCTCCTTTATCAAAGATAGGTGACCATATGTGTGTGGGTTTATCTCTGGGCTTTCTATCCTGTTCCATTGATCTATCTTTCTGTTTTTGTGCCATTACCATACTGTCTTGATTACTGTAGCTCTGTAGTACAGTCTGAAGTCAGAGAGCCTGATTCCTCCAGCTCCGTTTTTCGTTCTCAAGATGGCTTTGGCTATTCGGGGTCCTTTGTGTTTCCATACAGATTGTGAAATTTTTTGTTCTAGTTCTGTGAAAAATGCCAGTGGTAGTTTGATAGGGATCGCATTGAATCTGTAGGTTGCTTTGGGGAGTAGAGTCATTTTTACAATGTTGATTCTTCCGATCCAAGATCATGGTATATCTCTCCATCTATTAGTATCATCTTTAATTTCTTTCCTCAGTGCCTTATAATTCTCTGCATACAGGTCTTTTGTCTCCTTAGGTAGGTTTATTCCTAGATATTTTATTCTTTTTGTTGCAGTGGTAAATGGGAGTGTTTTCTTGATTTCACTTTCAGATTTTTCATCATTAGTGTATAGCAGTGCCAGAGATTTCTGTGCACCAATTTTGTATCCTGCTACTTTACCAAATACATTGATTAGCTCTAGTAGTTCTCTGGTAGCATCTTTAGGATTCTCTATGTATAGTATCATGTCATCTGCAAACAGTGAGAGCTTTACTTCTTCTTTTCCGATTTGGATTCCTTTTATTTCCTTTTCTTCTCTGATTGCTGTGGCTAAAACTTCCAAGACTGTGTTGAATAAGAGTGGTGAGAGTGGGCACCCTTGTCTTGTTCCTGATCTTAGTGGATATGCTTTCAGTTTTTCACCATTGGGGACGATGTTGGCTGTGGGTCTGTCATATATGGCCTTTATTATGTTGAGGAACGTTCCCTCTATGTCTACTTTCTGCAGGGTTTTTATCATAAATGGGTGTTGAATTTTGTCGAAAGCTTTCTCTGCATCTATTGAGATGATCATCTGGTTTTTCTCCTTCAGTTTGTTAATATGGTGTATCACGTTGATTGCTTTATGTATATTGAAGAATCCTTGCATTCCTGGAAGAAACCCCACTTGATCATGGTGTGTGATCCTTTTAATGTGCTGTTGGATTCTGTTTGCTAGTATTTTGTTGAGGAGTTTTACATCTACGTTCATCAGTGATATCGGCCTGTAGTTTTCTTTCCTTGTGACATCCTTGTCTGGTTTTGGTATCAGGGTGATGGTGGCCTCGTAGAATGAATTTGGGAGTGTTCCTCCCTCTGCTATATTTTGGAAGAGTTTGAGAAGGGTAGGTGTTATCTCTTCTCTAAATGTTTGATAGAATTCGCCTGTGAAGCCATCTGGTCCTGGGCTTTTGTTTGTGGGAAGATTTTTAATCATAGTTTCAATTTCAGTGCTTGTGATTGGTCTGTTCAGATTTTCTATTTCTTCTGGATTCAGTCTTGGCAGGTTGTCCATTTCTAAGAATGTGTCCATTTCTTCCAGTTGTCCATTTTATTGGCATAGAGTTGCTTGTAGTACTCTCTCATGATCTTTTGTATTTCTGCAGTGTCAGTTGTTACCTCTCCTTTTTCGTTTCTAATTCTATTGATTTGATTCTTCTCCCTTTTTTTTCTTGATGAGTCTGGCTAATGGTTTCCTAATTTTGTTTATCTTCTCAAAGAACCAGCTTTTACTTTTATTGGTCTTTGCTATCATTCCCTTCATTGCTTTTTCATTTATTTCTGATCTGATCTTTATAATTTCTTTCCTTCTGCTAACTTTGGGTTGTTTTTTGTTGATGTTCTTTCTCTAATTGCTTTAGGTGCAAGGTTAGGTTGTTTATTTGAGATGTTTCCTGTTTCTTACGGTAGGATTGTGTTGCTTATAAACTTCCCTCTTAGAACTGCTTTTGCTGCATCCCATAGGTTTTGGATGGTCCTGTCTGCATTGTCATTTGTTTCCAGGTGTTTTTTGATTTCCTCCTTGATTTCTTCAGTGATCACTTCATTATTAAGTACTGTATTCTTTAGCTTCCATGTGTTTGTATTTTTTACAGATCTTTTCCTGTAATTGATATCTAGTCTCATAGCATTGTGGTCTGAAAAGATACTTGATAGAATGTCAGTTTTCTTAAATTTACCAAGGCTTGATTTGTGACCCTAGATATTATCTATCCTGGAGAATGTTCCATGAGCCCTTGAGAAAAATGTGTGTTCTGTTGTTTTTGGATGGAATGCCCTGTAAGTATCAATTAAGTCCATCTTGTTTAATGTATCACTTAAAGCTTGTGTTGCCTTATTTATTTTCATTCTGGATCATCTGTCCATTGGTGAAAGTGGGGTGTTAAAGCCCCCTACTATGATTGTGTTACTGTCGATTTCCCCTTTTATGGCTGTTCGTATTTGCCTTATGTATTGAGGTGCTCCTGTGTTGGGGGCATAAATATTTACAATTGTTATATCTTCTTCTTGGATCGACCCCTTGATCATGATGTAGTGCCCTTCTTTGTCTCTTGTAATAGTCTTTATTTTAAAGTCTATTTTGTCTGATATGAGAATTGCTCCTCCAGCTTTCTTTTGGTTTCCCTTTGCATGGAATATCTTTTTCCATCCCCTGACTTTCAGTCTGTATGTGTCTCTAGGTCTGAAGTGGGTCTCTTGTAGACAGCATATATATGGGTCTTGTTTTTGTATCCGTTCAGCCAGTCTGTGTCTTTTGGTGGGAGCATTTAATCCGTTTATATTTAAGGTGATTATCGATATGTATGTTCCTATTCCCATTTTCTTAATTGTTTTGGGTTTGTTATTGTGGGTCTTTTCCTTCTCTTGTGTCTCTTGCCTAGAGAAGTTTCTTTAGCATTTGTTGTAAAGCTGGCTTGGTGGTGCTGAGCTCTCTCAGCTTTTGCTTGTCTGTAAAGGTTTTAATTTCTCCATCAAATCTAAATGAGATCCTTGCTGGGTAGAGTAATTTTGGTTGCAGATGTTTCTCCTTCATCACGTTAAATATGTCCTGCCAGTCCCTTCTGGCTTGAAGAGTTTCTGCTGAAAGATCAGATGTTAACCTTATGGTGATTCCCTTGTGTGTTATTTGTTATTTTTCCCTTGCTGCTTTTAATATGTTTTCTTTGTATTCAATTTTGTGTGTGTGTGTGTGTGGTACCCGGGCCTCTCACTGTTGTGGCCTCTCCCATTGCGGAGCACAGGCTCCGGACGCGCAGGCTTAGTGGCCATGGCTCATGGGCCCAGCCGTTCCGCGGCACGTGGGATCCTTCCGGACCGGGGCACGAGCCCGCATCCCCTGCATCGGCAGGCGGAATCTCAACCTCTGTGCCGTCAGGGAAGCCCTGTATTTAGTTTTTAATAGTTTGATTAGTATGTGCCTTGGCTTGTCTCTCCTTGGATTTATCCTCTATGGGAATCCCTGTGCTTCCTGGACTTGATTAACTATTTCCTTTCCCATATTAGGGAAGTTTTCAACTATAATCTCTTCAAATATTTTCTCAGTCCCTTTCTTTTTCTCTTCTTTTTCTGGAACCCCTATAATTCGAATGTTGGTGCATTTAATGTTGTCCCAGAGGTCTCTGAGACTGTCCGCAGTTCTTTTCATTCTTTTTTCCTTATTCTGCTCTGCAGTAGTTATTTCCGCAATTTTATCTTCCAGGTCACTTATCCGTTCTTCTGCCTCATTTATTCTGCTATTGATCGCATCCGGAGTATTTTTAATTTCATTTATTGTGCTGTTCATTGTTGCTTGTTTGATCTTTAGTTCTTCTAGGTCCTTGTTAATTCTATTGCGAAGGTTTTGGATCATCTTTACTATCGTTATTCTGAATTCTTTTTCGGGTAGACTGCCTCTTTCCCCTTCATTTGTTAGGTCTGATGGGTTTTTATCTTGCTCCTTCATCTGCTGTGTGTTTTTCTGTCTTCTCATTTTGCTTATCTTACTGTGTTTGGGGTCTCCTTTTTTCAGGCTTCAGTTTGTAGTTCCCATTGTTTTTGGTGTCTGTCCCCAGTGGCTAAAGTTGATTCAGTGGCTTGTGTAGGCTTCCTGGTGGAGGGGACTAGTGCCTGTGTTCTGGTGGATGAGGCTGGATCTTGTCTTTCTGGCGGGCAGGTCCACGTCTGGTGGTGTGTTTTGGGGTGTCTGTGGATTTATTATGATTATAGGCGGCCTCTCTGCTAATGGGTGGGCTTGTGTTCCTGTCTTGCTAGTTGTTTGGCATAGGGTGTCCAGCACTGTAGCTTGCTGGTCTTTGAGTGAAGCTGGGTGCTGGTGTTGAGATGGAGATCTCTGGGAGATTTTCGCCATTTGATATTATGTGGGGTTGGGAGGTCTCTTGTAGACCCGTGTCCTGAAGTTGGCTCTCCCACCTCAGAGGCACAGCACTGACTCCTGGCTGCTGCACCAAGAGCCTTTCATCCACACGGCTCAGAATAAAAGGGAGAAAAAGAAGAAAGAAAGGAAGGAAGGAGGGAAGGAGGGAAGGAAGGAAGGAAGGAAGAGAGGGAGGGGGAGAGAGGAAGGAAGAAAGGAAGAAAGAAAGAGGATAAAATAGAATAATGTTAGATAAAATAAAATAAGGTTATTAAAATAAAAAATAATTAAGATAGAAAATTTTTTTTAAGTTAAAAAAAAAACCGGACAGATAGAACCCTAGGACAAATGGTGAAAGCAAAGCTATACAGACAAAATCTCACACAGAAGAATTCACGTACACACTCATAAAAAGAGGAAAAGGGGAAAAATTTAATAAATCTTGCTCTCAATGTCCCCCTCCTCAATTTGGGATGATTCGTTGTCTATTCATGTATTCCACAGATGCAGGATACATCAGGTTGATTGTGGGGATTTAATCTGCTGCTCCTGAGGCTGCTGGGAGAGATTTCCCTTTCTCTTCTTTGTTCGCACAGCTCCCGGGGCTCAGCTTTGGATCTGGCCCCCCCTCTGCGTGTAGGTCACCGGAGGGCGTCTGTTCTTCGCTCAGACAGGACGGGGTTAAAGGAGCCGCTGACTCGGGGGCTCTGGCTCACTCAGGGCGAGGGCAGGGAGGGGCACGGAGTGCGGGGCGAGCCTGCGGCGGCAGAGTCCAGAGGGACTTTGCACCAGCCTGAGGCGCTCTGTGCATTCTCCCGGGGAAGGCGTCCCTGGATCACGGGACCCTGGCGTTGGCGGGCTGCACAGGCTCCGGGAGGGGAGGTGAGGAGAGTGACCTGTGCTCGCACACAGGCTTCCTGGTGGCGGCAGCAGCAGCCCTAGTGCCTCAGGCCCGTCTCTGGGGTCCGCACTGTTAGCCGCGGCGCGCTTCCGTCTCTGGAGCTCCTTTAAGCAGTGCTCTTATTCCCCTCTCCTCGTGCCCCAGGAAACAAAGAGGGAAGAAAAAGTCTCTTGCCTCTTCGGCAGGTCCAGACTGTTTCCCGGACTCCCTCCCGGCTAGCTGTCTGTGGTGCACCAGCCCCCTGCGGGCTGCGTTCACGCCGCCAACCCCAGTCCTCTCCCTGCGCTCTGACCGAAGCCCAAGCCTCAGCTCCCAGCCCCGCCCGCACCGCACCGGCGGGGGAGCAGACAAGCCTCTCGGGTTGGTTAGTGCCAGTCGGCGCCGATCCTCCATGCGGGAGTCTCTCCGCTTTGCCCTCCGCGCCCCTGTTGCTGCACTCTCCTCTGCGGCTCCGAAGCTTCCCCCTCTCCGCCACCCACAGTCTTCGCCTGCGAAGGGGCTTCCTAGTGTGTGGAAACCTTTCCTCCTTCACAGCTCCCTCCTACTGGTGCCAGTGCCGTCCCTATCCTTCTGTCTCTGTTTTTTCTTTTTTTGTTTGTTTGCCCTACCCAGGTACGTGGGGAGTTTCTTGCCTTTTGGGAGGTCTGAGGTCTTCTGCCAGCGTTCAGTAGGTTTTCTGCAGGAGTTGTACTACGTGTAGATGTATTTCTGGTGTAGCTGTGGGGAGGAAGGTAATCTCCGCGTCTTACTCTTCCGCCATCTTCTCTCTATCCACCGAAAAAGGAGTTCTTAATGTTAAGAAAACTGAACATTAAAGCATCAACCATATTCTCAAAAAACCCCTAGTCACATCAGCCTTCATCACTTCATTCAGTTCTATGTCATTGATTCTTGTTTTACTTGATCTCGGGTTAGCACTTTCCTAAAACCCATTAGCTTCTCCACTAGAGTCCTGGAAATCCTGAGTCATTCCAGTGGTATGGTTACAAAGTTATTTAAACAAAGCTCTCAGAAGCCTGTGCCCTAGAGCACCTGGTATAGTCCTTTCCAAGAGTTTAGGAGATAGTCCCTTTTTCTTGAAGATAAGCATTCTGGCCTGTAACTGACAAGAAGCACTTTGAGGGAAGCCTCCAAATAAAACAACAGATATCTGTAAATGACAGAAGGCTTCAAATAATCATGGTTAAAGATCTGATGAAAGTTCATTTGACAAGGAAATGTTATTTTTGTGGCACACACCATTTTAATGTAATAACTGAAGTTACTACTGATAACATTATACTGTCATTGTCTAATATTAGGCAGAGCAGCACCAGGTTATACCATGAACAGCAAGGGCATTAACAAATTTCTAGGAACTTCATATAAGTACTGTAATATTTATATTAATTACGTTTGATCCATACAGATATAACCTAGGGATACATTACATGCAACTCAACATGTCACATGAACCTAATTATTCTTAATCTATTTTTAGAAGGTGAGAGAACAAATCCTTTGAGATTTTCAGGGCAGCTTGAGATCAAGATTTCATTTATGATTTGATTTGTGGAAGGCAAAATATCAAAGGTTGTCAAATATGTGAAAAGGTTTGAATACTTGGTGAAATAGGATCATGGGTCACTGAAACGATGCTTGACTACCTATTTAACCAAAGTGACAATAAAAGATTTCAGAAATAAATATAGGAGGTGATATGATTGTACAAGACTTTGGCTCTTTCAAAAGTGCAATGCCTCGATTCTCTTAAATAACCAGGGGCATGATAAAATCTACACAAAGCACAGGAAATTATTCTCATAAGACACAGAATCATTGTTGCCTAGGTGGATTACTCAAAAGGTAAAGAAAAACCTTTTACAGTCTCTTATTAGGAACAGACCAATAATCCAAGAAAACTTTGTCATTTTAATAAAGAGAAGGTTAAATTCTAGTTTTGCATTAGTGTACTGTTGATACGAAAAATCATCTTTTAAAAGCTTAAAGATATATCTATCCAGTCATAGCCAGCTTTGACCACATAACATAAAATTCCTTTTCCACAAAAACTACAACTTTCTGTGTCTGTTCAGATTTTGTCCCACATTTCTTCTCTTTTTCCTTCTGGAACAAGCAGTCATTTTACCTTAGGACAACATTACTCCCTTCTTGCTTAACAAAAACGCATACTACATACCTGGCATACAGTGCATACAAAGTTGTTTATCTTGGACGTTGTTGTTTCTAGAGATTATATTTTTGTATACTGATTAATAGTTTTTAACCATTAGTAAATATTATTTTACAGAGAAAACCAGGAAGCAAATTCATTTGAACTGTCACATACTAGCATTTTGTAGCAGACTAGGAAATGTTATGAAAATAAAATGAGGTTACCTGCTCAATAGGAGGGCTAAAACTTCCCACCAGTAATTGTGGGAGGAGAGTTTTTAAGATTTTCTTTGGACTTAATATGTAATCTTGTGGGAGCTGTGGACTAAAATTTGGGCAAGTGACTGAAGTTATGCCAAGGGGCTATCTGGGGTGTCTCCAGAGCCCATCTGAGTGTATAAAATATCTAGTTTGTTTCTAAGTAGACTTTTCAGCTTCAGGTCGTTACTTTTGGGGTTCCTACATCCCTTGAGAGCTGCCTGTGGGGGCGAGGAGCATATAAGTGACTAAAGGGAGCTGGGGAGATGGAGTGGTGAGTGAAAAGCCTGACAGGGGTGGACAGAGGGATGGACAATTCAAGGGAGCTGAAGGGAAGATCGAAGGTGGTAAAAGGAGAGCAGAATAGTGGAGATGATGGGAAGGGAGAGGTCTTAGATGAGCCCGTTTAGGGAGAGCCTAAGTTTCCCAAAGAGGCCAGTTGAAAATTCCAGATTATCTTTGGTAAAATTACGCCAACAGGGAGAGAAGTGGACAGCTCCATAGTAGTAGTCTTCAGAGAAGGAGAATCAGAAGACTGAGAATTTCCCCTGGAGAAGGGGGGAACCACAGTAATGTCAACAAAGAAAGAAAACCCAAACGAGATCTCTACAGAGAAAGACTAAGTACCAAAGAACTGAAGCTCAACCGAATGAGGTCTCATTGAGAATTTTCCATGTTCTAAGCCAATGGTAGCTTTCACACAAGTAAGCCTGGGACTCTAACCCAGCCTCAAGAGTATACCCAGAATCCTAAGAATCACAGTGTGTCCTTACCATGCTTCCAAAGATTATCATCTTTGGAAGCACTGGATTTTGAGTTGGACTGTTCAATGGATCCCCAGTCAATCAGTCAGGAATGTGGATAGTTCACAAAATTAGCTTTTCAGAGGTTAATGTCATCTAGTTCATTGTTTGGAGTGAGATAATTCAAGTTCAAATAGTTACTCTACTCCCTTAGATAGACGTGTACTAGCTCACGTTAAATTGAATAATATATCTGATTTAGTTTACTTTTATTTTTTAAGGACTAGTGTTAGGAAGGTGAGGAACAGGGAAGAGGACACTGACCTCTTAGCCTAACAATCAATCCTCTAATCCTCTTTCTTAGGAAAACAAAAACTTTCAGTGTTTTCTATTAGGTATGAAAATATTGCTATGGAATGTGTATTGAAAAACAGTGGGTGAAAGCTATTTGACAGAAAGACACGATATTCTCATTCACTCTGCAGCTAGACAGAGGTTTTTTTGAAAATTTAAAACTCCTCTGAGCTTAAGTTGGTTCTGGGCAAGAGTATAATTCTGGCTCTGATAAAATCTTGAAGATTGTTGAGGTTTGTGGGTACCGTATTTGAGTGAAATTAGGCATCAACTTTTCTCTTTGAACCCTGGGCAATCAGAATTCTTCCTCTTACTTTCCACCCCCTCTACTCAACTCCAAAATCCATTGCTGAGTTGAAGTAGCATGATAATGGGGAGAGAAACAAAAGACCCAAGTTCGAATCCCAGCTCCGACACTTACTGGCTTTATGACATTGTGTAACTCACTTACCCTCTTTTTTATTTTTTTTAATTTTTTTTTCATCTTTATTGGATCACTTACCCTTCTTAACTTGACTTTCCTGTTCATTAAAAAATGAAAAACATGAGCCAATTTCCCGGGGACACTATTGGATTAAGGTAACACTGAGGTGGGAACACGTTTTCCTAAGACAATAGGAAAAAGACAGTGAATGGGAACTCTCCTTTTGTAGCTGGAATTTTGACAAGAGCCCTTAAAAAGAAAAATCAGGCTTACAAAATACGCCCTCTTTCAAAAGAAATCGGCATGTTGCTACCAGAAAACCACTCCAGAAAAGACTGCAGATAGTCATGAGAGTTTCATCATTCACCAAACCGAATTGCCTATATAAGGAGAAGAATATAAACTTGAAAAGGGTTTCTTGAATTGAGAATTTCTGGAATGGAGAATTCAAGTAAGACTAACAATGTATTGGCCAAGAAGAAGCAGGTGTGGCTTTTACTGTTCTCTTCCTTGTAAGGGAGGGGAGGAGCTGCCAAGGCAAGGAGGAGGGCTCCTACCAGACCTCTATTACAGTGGTATTCAGACTATTCTGAAAATAGTTTAGAAAACTGAGCGTCTGCTAGCAGGTTTTAAAGTTGACATCCATGTCCTCCCTTGGCGTATTGTAAATACTGACACTTAAAAAGTGTTACATTACTCTCTTGAATGGATCCAGTGGAATCCAAATACCATAGCAATATGATATCTACCATCACCCACTTTAAAAAAAATACACAAAACAAGTTCATCATTAATAATTAGAAGTTTCCTATCAGTCCTCTTTCTTCTTTAAATCATATTTCCAGTCCACTTCCCCAAAGAGTTGTATCCTAATGTAATACATATTTATGCCATGAAGTCTTTTATTAACCACTCTGTCATACTTCTATATGACACATACACCCATGTGGGTTTTTTTGTTTTGTTGGGTTTTTTTGCGGTACGCAGAGGGCCTCTCACTGCTGTGGCCCCTCCCGTTGCGGAGCACAGGCTCCGGACGCGCAGGCTCAGCGGCCGTGGCTCACGGGCCCAGCCGCTCCGCGGCACGTGGGATCTTCCCGGACCGGGGCACGAACCCGCATCCCCTGCATCGGCAGGCGGACTCCCAACCACCGCGCCACCAGGGAAGCCCTGCCATCCATTTTAATCTCCACTCTTTGCCCTTTCCAAGTGGAACGCATGGAAATCCACGCCACCTTTAGGATTTTTTTTTTTTT
>RJWK010069460.1:0-11130 GCA_004363435.1 Platanista minor | reverse complement strand
GCTGTGGCCTCTCCCGTTGCGGAGCACAGGCTCCAGACGCGCAGGCCCAGCGGCCGTGGCTCACGGGCCCAGCCGCTCCGCGGGATGTGGGATCTTCCCGGACCGGGGCACGAACCCGCGTCCCCTGCATCGGCAGGTGGACTCTCAACCACTGCGCCACCAGGGAAGCCCACTAAACTATATTTTTATTCTCCTGGTATTTCCTCCCTTCCCTTCCCTGTCTCCTAGCAGATATTCCCATCTGGGTTTATTATCTTGGCAAAGGGATGAGATGGGGCAGAAAGTTGAAATCGCCCTCCAGCTTTTGTTTCTAAAAGCTCAAGCCCCAGCATGGAGAAGATTTGAGCCATAGGCAAAATGTCTTGGGCAGAAGCAGGAGGACCCTGGACAGAGTAGTGGAGACAGGCAGGGCTGCTGTGTGGGCTCTCTAGCAGCCTGGCTGGGAGGCAGACCTGCCCCCAAGAAGCTGTAACGGCAGTGGGTTACATCTGACTTTGTTTGGCCATGTGAATTTCAGTTGCTCAGCATTACAAATCTAGGCAATTTTACATAAAAGTCCAGGTTGGGGCTTCTCTTGAATAATTAGCAGTTTGGGCCACACTGTGTTCAGTTGTTTATGGCACCAAGGCTGCCTGCCTTAGATAAGGAATGAACGCTCTAGTTTGCCAGAGTCCCTAAAAGTCCCTGTTTCATCCCTGTGCTAAAGCCAAGGGTTAGTTGCCACTTATCATGACACTTGCACTGCTGCTCTCCAGACGATAGAGGGTGGTCCTCTTTAACCCAGATTTTTTCCGTAAATGAAGAAATATAAGATAGACTAAAGATGGCTCATGCTGAAAGAAACAGAGGAGCTGGTGCATTTCTTTGTAGACCTGAAGAAGTTCTTATGTGTCTAATAGGCAGACTGCTTGCTTCACTCATGAGCTCTCCTTACACGCTTCCTGTAGGCATTTGCATCACATATCCCTGTTCTAGGCAGCCTTGCAAAGAGATGACCGTGTCCCTGGTTGGGCATGACAGAGCTGCTGCCTGCAGGGCACGGTGAGCAGAATGATAGACAAGCAAGAACCCATGTGGGCAGAGGCCTGGAGGGCAGAGGCCCCTGGAAGCTTCTGGTGGGGGTGGGGAGGACTCCAAAAGGATGGGGCTCAAGATAGAAAGTAAATTATAAAAATTGTTATTTCATACACACAAATGTATCGAGTGAGATTTGCTTGCAGTACCTTTACTTTCTGTCTGGCTTGGTCATTTAGCTCAGGGCTCTGGTGGCACCAAAGTGAACATGCAACAGAGGCCACCAGGGCCCATCCTGGAGAAAGATGGCAGGATTCACTGTCCTTTCCTTATGAGAGGTGTAAGGAGAATGGACATTAGACTTGTGGTTTGTGGACCATCACATGTTTTAAAATTATATGACACTATCTTTTTTCCTTCCTGGGTGGAGTTTGAATTTAAAGTGGTGTCTTCCAGATGGCATTCTGGCTGGTCATATGAACCTTTGTGCTTTTTCTGCTAAACTAGAAATGTGTTTTTCAAAACCCTAACTGTTACGTGCCTGGGCTAGTTATTTCAACAGTTTGCTCACCTCATTTATAAGCAATAAAAATAACAGCTCTTCTTTTTTCTTTTTTTTTTTTTTTTGCGGTACGCAGGCCTCTCACCGTTGTGGCCTCTCCCGTTGCGCAGCACAGGCTCCGGACACGCAGCCCCAGTGACCATGGCTCACGGGCCCAGCCGCTTTGCGGCATATGGGATCTTCCCGGACCGGGTCACGAACCCACGTCCCCTGCATCGGCAGGCGGACTCTCAACCACTGCACCACCAGGGAAGCCCAGCTATTCTTTATTGAACTAACCTTATACCAGCTGCTCTGCAGTGCTACCCATAATTGCCTGTCTCATTTATAACCACCCTGTAGGGTGGGGTTGCCCCATGCTTTGAAAAAGGAAATGGAAGCTGAAAGCTTAAGCAGCGTCCAAACTCTCACACTTAGTACATGTGGGAGCCTGAGTTCAAATCCAGGACTTCATAAGCCCTGCAGTCTACAGCCAGCAAGTGTGACAGCATTTATCACCACCTGCTACCTGCAGGACAGCAATAGGGCTGGAGGGATGGAAATGTGAATGCAAAGGGCCAAGTCCCCAAGGAGCAGCAAAACTAATTTAGGCACATTCTTTAGAAAGAAAAGGGAAAGCAGATTCCTGCAGTGACAGAGATGTTGGCAGTGATCCCTGGAGTTGTGCTGTAGCAGAGGAAGCCACCTTGTCAGCAGACATTCACTCTGGGACCCAGTGCTTCTGGGATGTGAGGACTGAGTCCAAGTGAGCTTACTCCCCTTTTTCCCACCTGTTATGAGGTGGACTGTGTCCCCAGGATGATGTTGAGCTCCTTACCCCCATTGTCTGTGAAATAGGGTCCGTTTGGAAATAGAATCGTCTTTGCAGACGATCAAGTTAAGATGAGGCTGTTAGGGTGTGTCCTGATCCAAAATGACTGTGTCCTTATATAAAGAAGAAATTTAGACACAGAGACAGACATGTACAGACGTGAGAGGATGTGAAGACCCCGGGAGAATGCCAACTAAGAGCCAAGGAATGCCTGAAGTCCCCAGAAGCTAGCAGAGAGTCCCAGACAGTCCTTGGTTCTGTCCCAGCCGTCAGACAGAACCAAGCCAGCCAATATCTTGATTTGGGACTTCTAGCCTCCAGAACCACTGACACAATACAATTCTGATGATCTAAACCATCCAGTTAGTGGTACTTTATAATGGCAGTCCTAGGAAAGAAAAACATCACCCCATACATATACATTGTGTGGGTTTGTCATTGTCCGTTTCAGAGGCCTGCTGAGCAGGGCTGGCACTGAGCCCCTGGGAAGGTCTGGCATCACCCACACGCAGCCTCGAGTGACTACCCACATTTCAAGCTTCAGCCCCAAGTCTAGTCAGCTGGAGCGTCGAGTGCATGTGTCACAGTCACAGCACGGAAGAGCCACTTGAGATACTGCAGAAGGCAACAGGAGGGATGACATGCATCTGAGGCTTTGTGGAGTCTAGTACAAGAGCATCATGGCAAACACGAATAAACAGTACAGTCAGGTAATGCCAGTTAGGCTAAGATAGGGGCTGTCTGCAATAAAGGAGTAAGTAGAACCCTGGGAGCATAGGCCTGGGTGCTACTGCCTCTTGTGTGGGAGGGGGATGGTGAAAACCTCACGACGGAGAAGACATTTGGCTGGACTTCAAAGGATGAATAGGAGTTGGCAAGGGCACCATAGAAGCATCACAAGCAAAGGCAGAGGAGAGAAAAATGCCCAGCCTGAGCAGGAAGGAGTGCTTAAGGACTCCCTTGTGTCTTAGAGTAGAATGGAAGTTTCTGAAAGGAAAAGATTAAATTCTATTCTGGTCAGCACTACTGCATTTCAAACAACTAAACTGGGAAATAACCAGACTTAATTGGGAAACAGCAGAAGAATTAGTACTCAGGATATAATGCCAGTCATGCCAATTACCAGTTATGCATCTAGAGTCTGGCACATATTAGGCCTGCAATAATTATTTGTTAAATGAAAGAATGAATTACAAACCATGTCATCTCTCCTGGCTTTATTTTTTTTCCCATCTGTTTAAAAATGGGGTGGGGGACTTCCCTGGTGGTCAGTGGTTAAGAATCTGCCTGCCAACACAGGGGACATGGGTTCAATCCCTGGTCCGGGAAGATCCCACATGCTGCAGAGCAGCTAAGCCCATACACCACAACTACTGAAGCCCATGCGCTCTAAGGCCTGAGTGCCACAACTACTGAGCCCATGTGCTGCAGCTACTGAAGCCTGCGTGCCTAGAGCCCATGCTCCACAACATGAGAAGCCTGCGCACCGAAACGAAGAGTAGCCCCTGCTCGCCGCAACTAGAGAAAGACCACACACAGCAACGAAGACCCAATGCAGCCAAAAATAAATAAATATTTTTTTTTTTTTTTTTTAATGGGGTGGATTGGGACTTCCTTGGTGGTCCAGCGGTTAAGACTCCACGCTTCCAATGCAGAGGGTTCAATTCCTGGCTGGGGAACTAAGATGCCACATGCTGTGGGCCGGGTGGCCAAAAAATAAATAAATAAAAATGGGGTGGATTGGTATGGCGAGGTGATATAGCTCTTCCACCTCTCTCAGGTCTGTGATCAAGGGCAAACAGGATGACAAAATGTGAAAACGCTATTGTTATAGATTAAATGTTTGTGTCCCTCCCAAATTCATATGCTAAAGCCCTAACTGCCAACATAATGGTATTTGGAGATGGAGCCTTTGGGAAGTAATTAGGGTTAGATGAAGTTGTAAGTGTGGGGCCCTTGTGATGGGATTAGTGCCCTAATAAGAAGAGATACCAGGGAAGGAACTTGCTCTCTATCCACCATGTGAGGATGCAGCAAGAAGGTGGCTATCTGCAAACCAGGAAGACAGCTCTCACCAGAATCCAACCATGCCAGCACCCTGATCTCAGACTTCCGGCCTCCGGAGATGTGAGAAAAGAAATTTCTGCTATTTCAGCAACCCAGTGTATGGTATTTTATTATAGCAGCCTGAGCAGACTAAGACAACTATGGAAAGAACTTTGTACCTGTATGATATTATTCCAGAGTTGGTACAGAAGGGTGGATGGAGCCCTAGATTGGGAGGTGGGGGGGTTCTGGCTTGTGGCCCAGATCCTGCCATGACTTAGCTGCCTGCCTTTGGGCTCTTCCCTTATAACACATAGGTGGTGCAGGGACAATTCCAGGAGGCGCCGTTCACAGGACAGCTAGGAGCTGTCCTGCTCCAAGCCTTTGACCCTTTGTTTATTCATCTATAGAGAGGGAAAGAGAAATGGAACATATGATATCTAACAACAATTCACTTATTCTTTCAGCAGCTATTTGTTGAGAATTGACTATGTCTCAGGCACAGAGCCAGGCACTTGGAGGGACTGTTAGAACATGGTCTTGCCCTCCAAAAGTTTACATTCTAGTTGGGGAGACAGATAAAAAGGCAGTCACAGCTTCACATGAGCCAGGTCTCTGTGTCAGTCTGCTCAGGCTGCTATAACAAAATACCACAGACTGAGGGACTTAAACAACAGAAATGTATTTTCTCACAATTTTAGAGGCTGGAAGTCTAAGATCAAGGTGCCAGCAGGGGTCTCCTGAGGCTCTGTTCCAGGCCTGCAGACAGCCACCTATGTGTCCTGACATGGCCTTTTCTCTGTGTATGCACATCCCTCTTACAAGGACACCAGTCACTGGATTGAGGGCCACTCACATAACGTCATTTAACCTTAACCATCTCTTTAAAGGCCCTATATCCAAATACAGTCACATTCTGAGCTACACTGAGGGTTAGGAGTCCAACACCTAAATTTGAGGGGCCACAATTCAGTCCATAACAGCCTCTATGATAGGGAGAGAACAAGGTGCCATGGAGGTGCAGAGCAGGGGCCTCCACCCGAGACTGGGACCCACGAGGCCTCTTGAGGAAGAGAGCTAAGCTGCCGAGGACTGAAGCATGAGGCTGGAGGCTGAGCTGCTACTATTGTTAATTAATTAATTAAATAATTAAATTTGGGGGCTGCACCACAGCACGCAGGATCTAAGTTCCCCAACCAAGGATCGAACCCGTGCCCCCTGCAGTGGGAGCGCGGAGTCCTAACCACTGGACTGCCAGGGAATTCCCCGAGCTGCTACTTTAATGAATACAACTGTGTGAAACACTAACCTTGTATATTTTACTCTTTGGTGGACTCATTTATTTTTAAACCTATTTGGCCTTTGGTAGGTGTGACATACAAAAAGGAACCCCAAAACATCGTTCCAGAGGCCAGTGTGCCTTGGGCAAGCTACCTTTCCTTTTTGCCTCAGTTTCCTTATTGGTACAATCAGGCCATTGGCATCTATTACTTCTCAGGCCCTAATGTGCCGTGATTATAGGGAAATCCTTAGACATATTTGGTTACATCTCTAAAATACCATGCTGACACTTTAGAAGCTTGGGGAAAGGGAGCCGTGGATTCTGTAGCCAAATACTGTATTTACTTTTGGAGCATTATTAGTAAGATTTCTTCTCTTCTTTTTTTTTCCTGTCATGACAATAGATTGATAAAGGGGAGTCAGGTGACGGGTGTCAATCCAGGCACTCACACCAGTGTTGCATGACTTTTAGCTACTCCAGGGTGACTTTTGTTCCTTAGGCCAAAGTGGCAACTCGACTCTTTTTTGGTCTGTGGGAGGGGGAAAGGGCTACAAAAGCAATAGATGCTCATTGTGGGGGAAAAAAATTAAATCAAACATTTCATAAAGGTTTAACATGAAAAAGTAAGTCCTTCTTTCCACCATTCTATGCCTCAGGGGTATCCACTGTTAACCCTGTGTTTTCCAGACCTTTTCTATTCACACCCAGATAGGTACATACATGTTTTTCTTTTTTTACAAAAATGGGATTACACTATATAGAGATCTATAATTTTCTTTTTACTCAATAATATGTCGGAGACACTTTTCTGTACCCATAAAAGAGCACCTCCCCTCTTTCTAAAGCTGACATAGTATAACATAGCATGTGTCATCCATTTGACTATTTTCCAAGTTCTCTCCAATTTTTTTCTATTATGAATGATCCTGCAATGAACATCCTTGTAGATGTAGCCTTGGTTGAGTTAGGATAGATTCCTAAAGGTAGAATCACTGGATCTCAAGTTCATTTCTACGAGGTATTTCATTTTACAGAGAAGGTTTCAGGCAAGTCAAGTAAGACTTTAAACATGTATATGTATGTATGGAGAGCATCTCATTTAGAGTCTCTTGACCCACAGCATGAAATAATTTCTTAAAAACCTGCCAATTACTAGAGCAGTATTATATCTCCTTTTTTTTTTTTTTCTTTGTTAGTGGGCTCTGATTGGCTGGGAAACCAGCCTCCCCCTGCTCCCTGCTTCCTGCCTGTCACTGCCGCCGTGTGGCTGTGTGATCAGTGTGGGGAACTCCTGACTGCAGGCCCTTGAGTGCCCTCTGGGCTCGGGGGCCCAGGTGGCTGCAGCGCCTCCAGCTAGCACTCTGGGCTCAGAATGAGCTATAGTTCAGACTGGCATTTGTTTTCTCAAGGGCTTGAGATTGAGAGCGGGACTGCAGCAGTTTTCACTCTCCCTGATATTTCTTTTTGCAGACTCCTATTGTGCAAGCCAGATAGTCACCGAAAATCAGATCCTAATGGTTATGCTGGGTGCTTAAAATCTCAAGGTGCTATAAATTATTCAATAGTTCTTCTACTCATAAGGAAAACTGCCCAGCATAAAGTCTCTGCAGCTTTTCATTCAAAATCTCATTTTCTTCCACATTGGGTCATGGTGTGTCATTACCTGCTCCAGATTCCACTAAAGGTAGGGCTTCCCCGCCACCTCCCAGCACACAAGGGGTTAAACTCAACTCCCTGAGCCCACCTTCCCAAACAAAAGTCAGTTTTGCAAGTTATTCAGCAAGGTGGCTTTCTGTAGGTTCTATTTAATAAAGTTAATACAGGCTCCTCTGCCCCTCCTCTGTTTCCCTCTTTTCCCTTGTGAGTATTCACGGAATCTGGATCTGCCAGCTGCTTCTGTTTGAAGTTGAAGGCTTGGCAAAATTTTACTTGCAGCAGGCAAGAAATAAAGTGGAAATGTCTACAAGTAACAGTGAAATCTGTTACATTGTTCTGACTTAACTACTGGGGGGAAAAATGTCCTACTAAATACTGTCTTGGCAACTATAAATACATTTTAGCAATGATCAAAACTTTTAGAACAACACCTAAAAGATATCTGAAACCTGATGTCTGTCTGTCTGCCACTCTTAATTATATACATTGACATTAAAGATATCCCACTCTTCATTAAATGCTGTGTAATTTTCCTTTTGAGTTTTTAGTTAGTGTTTTATGTGAGTCCTTTATATGGCCAAGTAGCCAGTTTACCCCCTGCTGCCTTTTACTCAGGTAAAATTGGAAAGGAATTCATTAGATCAATTGCAGCAACTTTAATTTGAAATCTTGAAAAATGCATTGCTAATTAAGAAATTTCCAATCAAGTAGACTTCTAAATCTCAGGTTGTTATTTCTTTCAGGTCTTTATACATAGCCTTATGAACCAGTAGCAGTCACTGCTACTGACTTCTTAAGATTGTGTCAGGCAAGCACTATGTTTTTTAAACCTCATTCCTCTCCCCATCTTACTCCATGTTTATTCATATTTTTTCATAAGGCATTACGTTTATCCAATAGCACTTTCAAAACTATTGTTTATTAAAGGCTCCAAGATACAACTGGAATGCAAAAATTCCAATGCATTTGTTTTCCCTTTCTCCTTATTAAAAAAAATAGAAATTCATATAAACATACAAAACCATTTGAAGGTAGGAAGTTTCCTTTCCCACATAGCAATAACTTCCATTTCTATCTGTTAATAACTTATTTGGAAGAGCTTACTTTAAGTTGCAAAGTTGACCCAGTTATGCAAATTAAGATACATTAATGTGAATAATACTCAAGGTCACTTTGTAGTTTCCTGAGATTATGTTTTGAAAAGTCAGTTTAAGTCAGTTAAGCACGCTGCTTGCCTCAGATGCTATTAATGAAATTATTGTATTTGACAAAAACCTTGGTTTTGAACAATGTGAACAAAGAAATGTTAATTTCTAATTATTTTATATCTATTGTTTTATTGTTTAATTTCTCCTCCAATACCTGTTTTGTGAATGATTGGCTATAGATATATCCCTCAACACACATTCCATAAAGTGGTTTAAAAATGCAAAGTGAGCTTAAAATGCTACTCTTATCTCTTCCTAACTTTTCCACTGGGAAACCCTAGAAAACTGAATTAATGAAATGCAACTTATGCTTTTTAAATGCTGTCACATTAAATTGAAGGTGAGACTAAAACTGCTATATCTGTTAACTAAGTCAAGTGATGTACTATATCATACGTGTTATTTAATGTGCGAATGTTAAAAGTCAAGTTCCCGGCAGAAATCGAAGTGCCTCCATTCTGTCTTCAGGGAATGTATAAATTAACCATTCTGCCCCAAGCGGTCCTCCTCCCTTCCTCCCTCCGCCCTATTTTAAATGTAGATAGGGCAACCCAAGTCTTTTGAATTTGAAGGGCTGCTATCTCGGCCCCATTCTTTTCATCATCCTGTTTTGAATGACACTGAGCACGTATGGATTCTTTTATAAAAGCACCCCCTGGATGCAGGGCTTGGTTCTACCGGCTGCTTGCTAATTTTGCATAGCAATTAGTACTGACTTCTCAAAATCGGCTATCCAAATACAGTTCGAGAACGTTCCACGTAGTTCCTCAAAGGTCTTAGATAACCTCTTGCCTCTTGATTTCAAACCCGAAGGGGAAGAACTTGCATAATTGCTAAATTCCCAGTTGGAGCGGTCTGGCAGAGGATACGTAATCCAAAACTATACGTTAATTCAAACCCTCCCCGCGCCTGGGCAGCATGGAGCCAGCATATGCCTTCTTTTAAAATCTATTCTACCAATTCACTGACCGCGCAGGGCTGGGCCACATGGCCCTTCCTTGCAGCCAGTCAGCTGTGAGCAGCAGATGGGATAATTTGCATTTTTCTTTTTATACTTTCTTCGACCGGCAAATTAAAGGATTTTTTTTTAATTTACATTCTCATTGTTTGCCTTAAATATAAACGTGGCTTAACTGTTGGGTTGGGCTTCCCAGACCCTCACACCCCAGAATCCTTCAAGTCAGTGAGACTTGAGAAAATACCCGAGCCATAGGTTTCGTGTTTATCAACTTGGAATCTCCAGTCCGGCAGTCACGAGTAGAAAGAATCAGCTTTTACTGAGTTGGCGACTCGTGTTTTTCTATTTTAAGAGCTTGGCGCAGATACTCCGTGGGTTTGTCTGTTGCATGTGCGTCTGCGAGCGCGCGCACTTCTGAATCTCTGGGTCTGCGGCCTCAAACCTCAAAACTTCGGTTTACAAGTAGAAGGCAGATTTTTAGCTCTCAGGCTTACAAGAGAGGGCGGCCACCCTGCTGGGGGAGTGGCCAGAGTCACTGTTTCCCAACGCCGGGGTCGCTCTCCCTCGGCCCGCCAGACTCCATGCCGGCTCCGCGGGGCCACCGGGTCTCCGCGCCCCGATGTCTTTGTGCCGATCGCGGCGCGGGAACACTCGCCCGGGGGGCCAGGGTCACGGCGGATACCAAAAATGCTGGAGAGGCGCGGGCGAGAGGGGAGGCGCCCAGTACAGTCGCCGATCCGCGAAGGGAAAAAAAAAAAAAAAAAAGTAGAAAAAGAGGCTTTTCAGGTCAAACTTCTCGTATCTAAGAAACCACATTTTAGAGAAATGACTCCGATGGAGAGAACACACGGTGTGCAGGGTACATTGTTAGCCAGCGCTGGCCGGGCTCACCGTGGGTGCGCGGCCGCCACTCCCCGCCCCGGGCAGCGGGCGCGGGCCCACGTGGAGCCGCGCGGTACCGGATGAGCGCGCCGGGCAGTCCGGGTCCCCGGAGTGCGCGCCCCAGCTCCCTGCCGCGGCCGTTCACGCCCGAGCGCCGCCGCCGGTCCCGCGTGTGCCCCGCTGAGGGGGAGGGGCGGGCCGGGGATGGGGGCGGAGGGGTTGTGGTTCCACTGCAGCGGGGGCTCCTGTGTCCTTGTGCGGAAATGACACACGGAGTCCCGTCACGTCACGCGAGAGCGCAGCGCACGGACACACACAAAGAGAGGGGAAAATACACGGCGCCCGCCCGCTGCCCCCAGCAACTCCCCGGGCCGCCCCGGCCTGGCCCTCCGCGCGCGGCCCCCACTCCCCAGCCCCGCGCTCCCCCCAACCCCCACGTGGCGCCCCAACTCGGCGCGGGCCCGCTCTGCAAAGTACAGAACTCGTGTCCCAGGTAAGTGCGGGGCGGTTCAAGCCGGCCGCGCGGTGGCGGCGGCGGCGGCGGCTCCGGAGCAGACGTACGGGAGAGTGGCTGCAACATCCATGCTGGGGTGGGGGCGGGAGCAAGGGAGGAGACGCGCAGGGGGGCTGCCCGGAGCGCGCTCGCCGGGAGGAGCGCCCACCCCCGCGCAGGGCCGAGCAGCCGGAGCGGGCGCCCGGTGCCCACGGGCT
>RJWK010069459.1:0-11130 GCA_004363435.1 Platanista minor | reverse complement strand
GAGTGCTGCATTCTTCCCACAGCAGCTAGGGTGATGGCCTTCAGACTTAAATTGGTTCATTCCCTCTCCAGCTAGAACCTGCCATTAGGTCCCATGGTTCTTACAATAGACATCACTCCCCGGGGCAGAGCAGACCTTCTCCCTTGTCCTCAGTCAAGCCATAGTAGGCTGACTAACCACCACCCAAAGATACGAGATCCTAAGCCGTGGAACTTGTCAATGTTACCTACTAAACCGTCTTTGCAGATGTGGTTAAGAATTTTGAGATGAGGCACTTGTCTTGGATTATCCAGTGGGCCCTAGAGGCTACCACGAGTGTCCCGATAAGAGAGAATCAGGGGAGATTAGGTGCACACATGGGGGAGAGGGCCTGTGAATGCCTGGAACTTCCAGAAACTGGAAGAGGCAAGGGAGGCTCCTCTCCTGCAGCTGATGGAGGGTGCACTGCCCTGCCAGCAACGTGATTTCAGACTCCAGAACTGGGAGACAATACGTTTCTGTGGTTTTAAGACTTTAAATGTGTGGTGAGTTGTTACATCAGCCACAGGAAACTAATGCACAAGCCAAACTCATGGTGCCTCTGGGCCTTTGCACTGCATGTGCAGACCCTCTCCATCTGACCTTTGTGTGGCCAGCTCTTTTCCGTCTTCAGGTCTCAGCACAGTTTAGGTCTTAGTTCCTCTGAGAGACCTTCTCCAACTCCTACAGCCTTTCCTGATAGGCCCTCATCACTTGTTATTACATCACCCTATTTATTTTCTTTGTAGCACTAAATGTTATTTATTTAGCTTATACGGCAGTTATAACAAGACACATATATAATAAAAGATGATATACAATAAATTTATGTATCTTATTTATTTCTTCCTGCTCTAATTCATAAGAGTGAAGACTTTGTCTTATTCAAATGCTTAAATGTCAGGGCCTAGAACACTGCTGTGTTAGTTTCCTAGGGCTACCACAACAAAATACCATAGACTGGGGGGCTTAAACAGTGGATATATATTTTCTCACAGTTCTGGAGGCTGGAAGCCCAAGATCAAGGTGTTGGCAGGGTTGGTTTCTTCTGAGGCCTCTTTTCTTTCCTTGTAGACACCATCTTCCCCTGAGTGCTCACATGATCTTCCCTTTGTGTGTGTCTGTGCTCCGGTCCCTTCTTATAAGGATACCAGTGATGTTGGATTAGGGCCCATCCACATGACCTCATTTTACCTTAATTATTTCTTTAAAGGGCCTATCTTCAAATACAGTCCATTTCTGAAGTATTGGAGGCTTCAACATATAGATTTTAAGAGGACAAAATTCAGCCCATAACATAGAGTAGGCATGCAACAAATGCGCTGTTGCGTGAATGATAAAACTATAAGAATAGCAATGAAAAACAAATGAAGGAGATAAATTGGAAAATCGAAAAGAAAAACTCAAATGGACAGTAAACACATAAAAATAAGTCTGATTTCACTAGAATCAAAGAAACACAAATTAAGGCAACAAGGAGATACTATCATTTGCCTATCAAGACAGCCAAGGTTAAAAAGAATGGACAAGAGCAAAATGGCTAAGATTAAGAAGAATAGACAATGGCCATCTTGTTGGCGTGTGGACACAGGGAACTCACCCTTTGATGTCTTGCTGGTGAGGGTGTACTTGGAACACAGCTTCTGCAAAGCAGCTTAGCATGACGTACTTTGCAAAGTACAGCGTTCTGAAGTGTGAGCAGACTTCCTTAAAGAAGTGATCTGAAAGGTAGTTCTTAGTCAAGTGAAGTGGGAGAAGGGAGCAAACGAGGCAGAGATAACAGTTTGTATGAAGACCTAGAAGTCAGGAAGCACGGTGCCTTCAAAGACGCGGAAGAGTAGGGAGGGGAGGTGCCCAATTACGTTGTCCCTCATAGACCAAGATCAACACCAATGTCATCTTCCTCCCCAAATCACACCTCTACCAACATCTACATTCACGTCTAGTGCATCACTCTGTTTTATTTTCCTGTTGCACTTATTGTTATGTAAAATGGTCTTTTTAATACAATTTATTTAAACATCTGTTTGTTTATTTTTTAAATTTATTTACTTAATTTTTGAATTTTATTTTATTTATTTTTTTATACAGCAGGTTCTTATTAGTCATCAATTTTATACACAGCAGTGTATACATGTCAATCCCAATCTCACAAGTCATCTCACCTCCCCCCTCCACTGCCGCTTTCCCCTCTTGGTGTCCATACGTTTGTTCTCTATATCTGTGTCTCTATTTCTGCCCTGCAAACCGGTTCATCTGTACCGTTTTTCTAGGTTCCACATATATGCTTTAACATACAATATTTGTTTTTCTCTTTCTGACTTACTTCACTCTGTCTGACAGTCTCTAGGTCCATCCACTGCTCAAAAAATGACCCAATTTCATTCCTTTCTATGGATAATATTCCACTGTATATATGTGCCACATCTTCTTTATCCATTCGTCTGTCAATGGACATTTAGGTTGCTTCCATGACCTGGCTATTGTAAATAGTGCTGCAATGAACATTGGGGTGCATGTGTCTTTTTGAATTATGGTTTTCTCTGGGTATATGCCCAGTAGTGGGATTGCTGGGTCATATGGTAATTCTATTTTTAGTTTTTTAAGGAACCTCCATACTGTTCTCCATACAATTTACATTCCCACCAACAGTGCAAGAAGGTTCCCTTTTCTCCACACCCTCTCCAGCACTTGTTGTTTGTAGATTCTCTTATGATGCCCATCCTAACTGGTGTGAGGTGATACCTCATTGTAGTTTAGATTTGCATTTCTCTAATAATTAGTGATGTTGAGCATTCTCTCCTGTGTTTGTTGGCCATCTGTATGTCTTCTTTGGAGAAATGTCTATTTAGATCTTCTGCCCATTTTTTGATTGGGTTGTTTGTTTTTTTTAATATTGAGCTGCATGGGCTGTTTATATATTGTGGCGATTAATCCTTTGTCCATTGATTCATTTGTAAATATTTTTACCCATTCTGCGGGTTGTCTTTTCGTCTTGTTTATGTTTTCCTTTGCTGTGCAAAAGCTTTTAAGTTTCATTAGGTTCCATTTGTTCACTTTTGTTTTTATTTCCATTACTCTAGGAGGTGGATCAAAAAATATCTTGCTGTGATTTCTGTCAAAGAGTGTCCTTCCTATGTTTTCCTCTAAGAGTTTTATAGTGTCCAGTCTTACATTTAGGTCTCTAATCCATTTTGAGTTTATTTTTGTGTATGGTGTTAGGGAGTGTTCTAATTTCATTCCTTTACATGTAGCTGTCCAGTTTTCCCAGCACCACTTATTGAAGAGACTATCTTTTCTCCATTGTATATCCTTGCCTCCTTTGTCATAGATTAGTTGACCATAGGTGCATGGGTTTATCTCTGGGCTTTCTATCCTGTTCCATTGAGTTACTTTTTTATTTTTGGCTGCATTGCGCAGTTTGCAAGTTCTTAGTTCCTTGTGCAGGGATTGAACCCAGGCCCTTGACAGTGAAAGCACGGAGTCCTAACCACTGGACCACCAGGGAATTCCCTGTTTATTTTTATCTTTTTCTGCTTAAGAAGAACAGGAGTTTGGCCCTTATACCAGTGGACATTGTAAGCCACTGAAGGGATTTAAACAGAAGGCTGTCTGATCAGATGTGCATTTTAGAAAGACCACTCTGCTGCTGTGTGCAGAATCCTCTGAAGGCTGGTAACATGAAGGCAGGGAGGCCCATCAGGAGGCTGCTCCATAACTCAGAGCAAAGCTTATAGCGAGCAAACCAGGGGAGAGACAGGAGGGAGAGGGAGAAGTAGATGGACTGGAGAAATATCAGACTAAGAGCCCACAGACTTGGATACATTGGAACAGGGGAGTGGAACAGAGAAGGAATATGGATGCCACCCAGGTTTTGACTTGAGCAGCTGAATGCTGTCAACACTTCCCAGGGAGGGGTTGGCGGGGAGACAAGGAACAGGAGGAAGAGGAGTTTGAGGGGAAGGGGTTAAGTTCCATCTTCGATGTGTTGGATTTGAAGTACTAGATCTCCGCATGGAAAAGTCCCAGGAGACAGTACATATAAAGATATTATCTACATAAAGTCAAACTGGAAGCCAAAACCTATAGTTGGGATGAGATCACCCAGGTATGGGTGTGAAGACTACCCAGGACTGGGACTTCCCTGGTGGTCCAGTGGGTAACACTCCGGGCTCCCAATGCAGGGAACCCGGGTTCGATCTCTGGTCAGGGAACTAGATCTCACGTGCATGCCTCAGCTAAGAGTCTGAATGCCACGACTAAAAGATCCCGTATGCCGCAACGAAGATCCCACGTGCTGCAACTGAGACCCAGCACAGGCCTAAATAAATAAATAAATAAATATTAAAAAAAAAAAAAAAAGACTACCCAGGACCTGTCCACCCATCCCCAACCTCTAGGGTCCTCAAGCAAGAAAGCCAGCCAGGGTCAGGGGGCTGCCAGAACCTGGGGGATGTTACAGGTTGCATGATGGAGAAACACCATGGAAGCTGAGCGCTGTCCCCGCAGAAGGCTGATTCTGAGAGAAGGGTTTCACAAAGATTTTGTGAACTACAAACTTTATCATACAGCCTCTTCCTTAAAGGCTCTTCCTGAATCCTGGTTCCTCCGTTCTCCGCACTGTAACCACTTACATGTAAATGGGACCAGGGGAGGGGGGCTGCCTTAAAAGAAGAGGCAATTTTTCTCTTTGTCATATTTGTTGAACAGCCTTTTCCAGGTTTATCATTTATCTGCTGACTTTGTTTATGGTATCTTTAATACACAAGTTCACATGTTTTCGATAATCAACTTTAAGTCATCAAATATTTTCCTTAGGATATTTGAGGTTAAATCTGGGGCTCCAAAGTTTCTACAGAGCCTTTTTCCTTTGTTTTTTATGAATCAGTTCTGAAGATTATAAAAAAAACTAAGAGCTCACAAAGACAAGATCAGCAATATCTAAGGAAAGGGCTCTTCAACACAAGCCAGGCTATGGTTTGCTGGTTCATTGATTTTTTAAAAATTCAGTATTGTATTTATTCTGGAGATAACTGTTGAGTATGCAGGTATTGATAGGACACTGTGTCCTTTTTTAATACTTCTCAGGGGGAAAAGTCTTTCAGGCATCAGTAATCAGAATTACACAATGGGCTTGTTTTAATTTTTTGGACTGTGCATGCTGTATTGGATTGTTTCCCCCTTTACACTGGGTGCTAGGATGCTCAGATCCGATTTTTTTTTTACACTTCCTTTAATAAAAAGTATATCTTGGGCTTCCCTGGTGGCGCAGTGGTTGAGAGTCTGCCTGCCAATGCAGGAGACACGGGTTCGTGCCCCGGTCCGGGAGGATCCCACATGCCGCAGAGTGGCTGGGTCCGTGAGCCATGGCCGCTGACTGAGCCTGCGTGTCTGGAGCCTGTGCTCTGCAACGGGAAAGGCCACAACAGTGAGAGGCCCATGTACTGCAAAAAAAAAAAAAAAAAAAAAAAAAAATGTATATCTTCACAAAGCATGTGTTTGGGGAATTAATATTTGCTCTGACTTTAAATTTTTCTCCTTTCTTTTCTTTCTCTTCCTTCCAATTTATCTTTTAATTTTTAAAAATTAATTAACTTATTTATTTATTTTTGGCTGCTTTGGGTCTTGGTTGCTGTGCGCGGGCTTTCTCTAGTCGCGGTGAGCGGGGTCTACTCTTCGTTGTGGTGAGCGGGCGTCTCATTGCGGTGGCTTCTCTTGTTGTGGAGCACAGGCTCTAGGCACACGGGCTTCAGTAGTTGTGGCACACGGGCTCAGTAGTTGTGGTACATGGGCTTAGTTGCTCTGCGGCATGTGGGATCTTCCCCGACCAGGGCTCGAACCCGTGTCCCCTGCATTGGCAGGCGGATTCTTAACCACTGTGCCACCAGGGAAGTCCCACCTTTTAATCTTATACTCATCTCTGATATGGTAAATTGAGCCCTTTTTGAGAGGGGGTGAGAAAGGAAAGAATGAAGAAGAGAAAGAAATGGAAGAGAGAGAGACAATTTTCCCAGAACATGTACTTAGAGAGAGCATTAATTATTTACATTACCAAATTACATTCAACTTCTCCATGGGATTCCTTCATGTAGAGCTCTCTGAAAATATTTACATCTTCATTTGCTTTATTAAACAACAATTCCCGATAGGCACAGTATCTCTTCAACACGTCTGCTGTGTAAAGGGAAGTTTTTTTTTTTTTTTTGGGCCGTGCGGCATGCAGGATACTTAGTTCCTCAAATAGAGATCAAACCCCTGCCCCCTGCAGTGGGAGCACAGAGTCTTAACCACTGGACCACCAGGGAAGTCTCATGTATAAAGTGAATTTTATCTGTATTTCAAAATAGAGAAAACCATCCATTTCCAGCAATATCTATAATGTGAAGATCTCAGCTATGGGCTGAACTTGGCTGTTGTCTAGCCCAGTTCCCTTTCGTTGTTTCCCTTTATTTATTTTAGATGGCTTTGTTATTAAGTGTTTGATACATGTCAGCCCCTTTTCTTTTACATGTATTTTTCTTTTACATGTATATTTCTTTTAATCCTCACTATGAAGAGACTGAGACCCGGAGAATTTACATGATCACTCACGAAACCAAGTCAATGGCAAAAAGACAAGAATTCCTGTCTCCGGGCTTCCCTGGTGGCGCAGTGGTTGAGAGTCCGCCTGCCGATGCAGGGGACACGGGTTCGTGCCCTGGTCTGGGAAGATCCCACATGCCGCGGAGCGGCTGGGCCCGTGAGCCATGGCCGCTGAGCCTGCGCATCCGGAGCCTGTGCTCCACAAGGGGAGAGGCCACAACAGTACCGCAAAAAAAAAAACCAAAACAAACAAACAAACAAAAAAGAATTCCTGTCTCCACTGCCTGGGCTTTGGCTACCACATGACACTGAATCCTTCCTTCTCAAATAATTCCAATTGTGTTCTCTGTGCTAATTAGCAAAATAAGCAGTTTACACCTATGCAGTCTCTCTCTCTCTCTCTCTCTCTCTCTCTCTCTCTCTCTCTCACACACACACACACACACATACAAGTGACTGTTAACTATGTTGTATATCTAACTTAACGTAAATCATTTCCAGATAAAAATTGAAAATTTAAGTCATGATCACCTTACACCCATTTAGGACGGCTACTGTCAAACAACAACAACAATAAAAACAGTTTTCACCTGGCAGGTGAAACTAACCACTAACCACTGGACTGCCAGGGAATCCCTCGAGATGGGTGTTTTTTTCAAGTGGGTCAGATTGGCGTTTTAATCAACAAAGCCAGTGTGAAGTTATGGAACCTGCCCAAGATGGTGAGGAATGTGTGATCCAGTGGGGAAAGAAGAGGCAACAGTGAAAAGAGCCATTTTACTCCCAACACAGTCCCAAGAACCCCTGATGAGAAGGTCGGGAGGTGGCAGCCTGCTTGCAGGACGCATGTCAGGGACGTCAGCGAGTGTGGGCTGCGGTGAGCACTTAGGAGGGGAGCATTGCATCAAGGTAGCAAGGTAGGACCTGCGAGGTCATGGTCAAGACTTCTAAATTTTATCCAGAAGGAAATAAGAAGTCACTGCTGGGAGGAGGGGGTCAGTGAGCAGAACAATGACTGGTTGGAGCCTTGGACTAAGGTGGTAGTGGTGGAAGTTAGATTTGGGATGTATTTTGAACGCAGAGGCTAAGATTTGCTGATGGGTTGAATATGGGGGTGTTACAGAGACACGGGCAGAGAGGGAGGAAGAGGTGACCTAAGCCACTGAATGGGCCACGTTGTCGTTCAATCAGATGGAGGAAAATGCAGGAGAAATGAGTGGTCTGTGTCTGTGTGTGGAGGGGAAATGTATTTTGGACACAATAAATTTGAGATGCCTAATAGCTGTCCAAGTGGAAGTGGGAAGCAGACAGATGTATGAACCTGGAGTCCAGGGGCCAGATCGCAGCTACAGACATAACTTGGGAGTCTTCAGTAACTAGATGCCATGAGATGCTGGGTGCTCATGTCCAGGGAGCACTCTGGGGTGTGCTGGAATTAGGAGGCAAGAGAGGAGGGGCGTCCAGCAAGGAAGCCTGAGAAGCTGCTCCCAGGATGTAGGAGGGGAAAACACAAGAAGGCAAGATCCTGGAAGCCGAGAGATGAAAGTGTGTGATCCATGGCATCAAGTGCTGATCGGATGTTACAGGGGACAAGGACTGAGCAGGAGCTATTGAATCTGGCACCATGGAAGTCATAGGTGACCTTCACCAAGGATGTTTTGCTGGGGTGATGGAGAAGCCTGACCGAGGGAGTTTAAGAGCAAAAGAGAGGAAGTGAAAAGCGGTTCCACTTTTCCAAGGATGTGTGCTGTAAAGAAAGGCTGAAAGGAGATGTGACGTTCTCCCCGCCTTTAAATAAGAGATATTTGAGCATCACAAAGAAAGCTCTCTGACGCTTAGTGATACATTGTGGTGAATATTATAGCAGCATCTTCCAACTTAGTAATTCTCTCCTTAATTCTAGTTTAGCATTCATCCCATGTCTTTTTTCAGTGACTGTGTAATTCATTCTCAAGGTGCTTTTTTCTCATATCCGTTTGATTTTGTTTCATTTCTGCATATTTTATTTTAGAATTTTTAATGGCTGTTATTCCTTCCTTTATCTCCTTGGGGATCCTAAACATATGTAATTCAAGGTAAACTAATAAATACTGACATGGCCCTGTGTGCCAGGCATTGTTCTAAGCATTTTAAATATATATAAAATCTCATGTAATTACAACAACCCTCTAAGGAAGATACCGTTATCACCCTATTGTACAGGTGAGGGGACCCAGGCACAGGAAGAGAAGTTAAGTAAATCGACCGAAGTCCACAAATAACTAGTATCAAACCCAAGCTATCTGGCTCCAGTCTGGTTTGTAATCATTATGCTATGCTGCCGCTTTAAAAACAAACAAACAAACAAGCAAACAAACCCCTGCCATTTACAGAGATTTGTACACCCACGTTCATAGCAGTATTATCCAAGGGCCAAAAGGTGGAAGCAACCCAAGCGTCCAACAACAAACAATGGAATACTATTCAGTCTTGAAAAGGAAGGAAATTGACACATGCTACGCCATGGATAAACCTAGAAAACATTATGCTAAGTGAAATATGACAAATATTATCAAATTAGTAGAGAGAGAAAGTAGAATAGTGGTTGGTAGGGGGAGGGACAGGGAGGTGAGAATGGGAAGTTAGTGTTTGATGGGTACAGAGTTTCAGTTTGGGAAGATGGAAAAGTTCTGGAGACGGGTCGGTGGTGATGGTTGCACAGCAATGTGAATGCATTTAAAGCCACTGAAATGTGCACTTAAAATTAATGTGCACTTAAAATTAATGAAATGTGCACTTAAAATTAATGTATATTTAACCGCAGTTTTTAAAAAACTGTCTTTCATTTGCATTCCCTCTGGAACCCATCATCTGAGGGCAGCTTGTGTTGGTCGCTTGATTTTAGCGTTAGGTATCTTGGCGTTTTGCATGGTCTGGAGGCTCCCGCAAGGCCGGAGGTCTTTACTGGGCACGCAGCACAGGAGCCTCCACGCCTGCGCAGTTTGCGGAGTCTCCTCCACTGTGACCTTGGCGGTGCCCACTCGGCTCCCTCGGCTGCAGCTCGGCTGTGAGGCTGGCTCCTCCTCCCTCGGCCTCAGCTTCCAACCAGCTGGGGCTGATGAGGCAGTGTCCACAGGGGCCGTCCTCTGCGTTCTCTGCCCCGCAGACACCAGCTTTCCAGAGCTGGCTGACCTTGGCTCTGCACGCACCCCCTGTGAGGGCTGCGACTCCCCATCTCCAGCTCCACTGCCTGCTTTTGAACTAGAGCCCAGAAGGCCCCGCAGTTTCCACCTCTGCATGGGTCTCTGTATGTTATCCTGTTTTGAGAGTGGATATAGCTCTCCCTTCTTTCAAAAAAAAAAAAAAAATTATCTATTTGATTTGCTTAGAACAGGTTGGAAAGAGCTCCTTATAATATCACTTAAGCCAATAAATATTGCTTGTAAAATGATTTTTAAAGGCATGTTTGCAACTCCATTCAACACTTGCAATTACCCCAGTATAACTTTTAAATCCATGTTAACTTTCTTTGCCTGTTCCCATCATTTTTGGGATATGCAATCAAAACTACCATTGACTGAGGGTGTTTCCAGTTTTCCAATCAGGATTTGTTCTTAACACGAGGATAATATGAATAGTATGAGGATGTGGGAATTTGGGGGATGGGTGATGGAACTGTCGGGTATGTTGGTTATGGTGGGAGTTATATAACTCTGTGTATTTGTCAAAACTCAAAGAACTGTATACTAACAAGTTTTTCTTTATGTAAATGAAGCCTAATTTTTTTAACGGAGAAAAACAAGTTATCCGGTAAGTACAGCTTTCTCTGAATTACAGTTTTGACCCAGCTGTGAAATACAGTATCTCTTTGAGTGCCCCCCAAATAATCCACTTAGTCTCTGGAACAAGCAGGGCAGACTTCACTGGAGATTTTGTTCGGGAAAAAGAGATTTACATTCCAAAGTCCCTCTCAGCTAGAGAATATCTGTGGCCTCTTTCCTCTTCCTCCGTCCCCTAGGGATCTGACCTCCACACTCGCCCCAAATTCCTCTGCCTGGATTATGAAGACCAGTTTAGTTTTCTGCCTTGTGCTCTCAAACTTACACACCAGGTGTGATTGCAAGGTTGGATGTAGTTTCACACATGCCTTTAAACAATCGCTTTAGGGACTTCCCTGGCGGTCCAGTGGTTAGGGCTCCGCACCCACATGCTGCGAGGTGTGGCCTCCCCCCAAAAATCACTTTACAAGTAATATTTATTGGTTTAATGGTGTTGAAAGTAAGCTCATCACTGCGCTCAGGAAAACTGCCCCACCCCCCAAGGCGGGGAACGCGTTGTTCTTATGCAGTAGGGGCTTGGAGGAGAGGGTCTCAGGGAGACCTTCCGAGGCAGCTTCCTCCTTCTCAGGGCCATTGATCTTAATGGAGCAGAAAGAGACTAGAGCAAAACCCTGCCCACTGGTATCTTGCCTTCACCTTCAACTTCTTTTTCTACTCCATTCTTCTCTTACTATTTAAATATGCTCAAACCTGTTCAGCTTAAAAAAAAAAA
>RJWK010069458.1:0-11120 GCA_004363435.1 Platanista minor | reverse complement strand
AAAAAAAAAAAAAAAAAAAAAAAAAGAAAACAATGACAATATTACATTTTTCCATATTCTTTTATTTTTTTCAATATTCTGTGTCTTTGTCTTCATCTTCTGGCCTTCCACTTCACACAAACATACACAAGTCAGAAGGCTCTGAGTGCGACAGAGGAAGGCTGAAGAGGATGCCCTTTTCCCCCCAAGGAGGAACGTCCCATCAGAAGGATCATGCACAGAACTCTAGTCCTCGCTCTGAGGAGAGTTAACAGGAAAGGCTGACTTCTGATGTCCTTCCCCGTGTCTTTCATTACCTTCCGTCTCGGCTGTCACTCTTCTGTCAGGAGCCTGAGCCTTGGTGACAGAATGGTTAGGAGACGGGCTCAAGGTCATGGCTTTTCTCCCCGGCCTCAAATTCTGGGACAGTGACTGGGAGGCAGAGTGGCAGGTGTGGCTGCTTCACACTTCAGATGACATTTGCGGCGAAGTCTCATGAGTTACGTCACCGTGGGCGGTTCCATGCATGTCACCTCCTCCCCCGTCAACCTGCTAGGGCCAGGAGGGTCCTTGAGGAGTCGTTCCTTAGTCTAGGACCACATGAGTGGCCATGGAGAGCTGAAGCTGAAACAGAACTGGTTTGGGGTATCTTTGCTGTTGAGTCTTAATCAAAACTCTGGGTGAGGGGTGATAACCAGAATGATGTATCTCCTGGCCCTGGCCCACTCAGAGCTAACCATCCCTAGCCCCCATATCTGAAACTTTGAATTATGGGGAAAGACATAGGAGGAGCCAGGAGAAGACAAGGGAGAGGGAAGGCTAGAGGCAGCCAGTATTCGCTGAGGACCTCTTATGTTCCAAACATCGTGCTGACTGTAAGGGGTACAACCCTGGATGGAGATAGAGTTTCTATTGTCTTAGAGCTTGCTGTCTAGCAGAGAAGACAGATAGTAAATTAAATTTAAATGCAATGGTGTATAAAGCGCTGCAAAGGAGAAGTGTTAACAGTGCCAGGAGGGTCTGAAATTGAGACTCTAACCTAATCTGAGGGGAAGGAGGTCAAGAAGTTGATGTTAATGTTGAAACGTGGAGATGGTGTAGCCTTTGGCTAGGAAAAGGAGACGAGAGGGAAGGGGGCAGGACGAGGAGGGTTTAGGTGGAAGGTAGGGCAGATGTAAAGGGCTGGAGGTGGGAGAGGGCCTGGCAGCTCTGGGAAACAGAAAGGCCATTGGAGCCCAACGTATAGTGTCTGAGGTGACAGTAACCTGAGGGGAGTTGGAGAGGGGGAGGAGCCACGTCATTCAGGGTCTCATTGGCATCACCAAGGATGTTCGATGGGAAGCCATTGACTGGTTTGAAGCAGGGAAGTAGACATATTTGCAGAAAATGACTGGGGATGGGTGATGTTCGCTGAGAAAATAGAACTTCCCTGAATGATTCCAAGTCGGCTCAGAATTAGGATAGCATTAATGTTTTCGAAGAGTCCCTCCCTCTCTCCTCTTGCCTCCTACTTCCAACACTGTCCCTCAACTATAATTTTGTTTAACCTATTGGAACTGTACCAAAACCCAATTTCTAGACCTTATAATCTAGCCCATCCTATGCTAAAAATCTGTTAGCCCTGCCCAGAGTAAAGACATAGTCCTGCCTTCTGGGTTCACACTCTGAGCATCTCCTACTGATTCAACTAATGGGTAAGAATTGATGAGTGTGTGGGCTTTTATTTTTGATGTTCAGCAGAGAAATTATTTTAAAAATGCTTTTCTGACAACACTGCTATATGACTATTATGATTTTTATTTTTCTGATAGAACAATAGTCAAAAGATCAAGCCAACCCACATGCTTGTTTATGGGATGTTTCTCTTTTTCCTGCTTTCTAAGCCCATGACACATCATGATGCTGAATCTGGATCCAAGTTGAACTCTGGTTAATAACCACGATAAATATACCATTTTGTGATTAAGGGGCCCCTTCTGGGGGGAGCTCAAAGTGCTCTGTAATTCACCCTGTTCCCACTTGTCCTTTGGAAAAAGGAAATAGAGTCCTCCCTCCCGGTTCCTTTTCTGAGTAAGTGTTGTGTTCTCTATTTTAGAGGCAGGTCACCCGGATGGAGGCTTCACAGCTGGGCTCTGGTGCTAGCGATGGGAGGTGTTCACTGCTTACCCCAGGCTTTCCCACTGAGTACTTAAATTCACATCCTCTCTTCACATGAGTGCAGCCAGCTCTTTAATGTTCCAGCTTCCTCCTCCCTGCTCTTGCTCTCTTCTCTTCTTACGCTCTCTGACCTTTCTCTGTTTTCATTTTGCACCCTGGTTCAAAATAAAAGACTGGGTGAGTTGAGGACAGGTGCCGTAGAAGGTGGTGTATTTGTGTGTGTGTGTCTGTATGTGTTGCTAGTTCTGACAGACTCCTTCTTAGAGCTCTGTCTGTAGAGTGAGTCTGACGTTCAACCCCTCTTCTCCAGCAAACAAATCCATATATGAGGAGGGTTCTCCCTACTGGGAATCTGATAGCTCGAAGTTTGAACAGCTACTACTGAAGATAAAGGAGGAGCAGTTTCCATGAGTACTTCAACTCCGCCCCCCGCCCCGCCCCCCCAGCTGTGACTGATCTGAAACCAAACTAAAGCTAAGCACCTTGAAGTCACCCAGGAATTCAAATTTTAGGACCACAGGTAGAAAGTTAAAGCAGGAATATACCTTAAGCATACACCTTAAGAGACCCCTGGCATTATTGCAGTGGACTTGCAGCTCCATGGCCGCACCAAGCATTGGCTGTTTCCTGAATAGTGTTTCCCACAAATATGTACCACAGTGTCATTTTTCCAAACTGTGTGTGGGTGCCATTGTAATTTATTAGATATAAATGGATTTAGAAGCATTCTTGAAGAAATGGTGGCATTGTTTTTCTCATTCAGTCAGTATAGCATAGCAGTTAACAGTTTGGGCTCTGTAGGCAAGCAAACCTGAATTCCTGTTTACTAGCTCTGTGGTGTGGGCAAATGATCCAGCTTCTTCTGTAAGTCTCAATCATCTCTATAAAAAAGGGGAGGTGGTGATGGATAATAACATCTGTCTGACAGAGTTGTCCTGGGGCTATGTTAATGAAATAACTCCTCTGGGAGGGTCAAGTGGTCTTGGACTCTTGACATTAAAAAAGAAGCCTCACACTTGAAAGGGTAAGAATGGCTGACCCAGTGTGACCCATGGTTACATACGAAGGGGCTGAGGCCCAGAGAGGGCTTTGAGAGCTTGAACTCTAGTGTATGCATAGTACTCTTGTCTCTGGTTGGGAGGTTACTTGCCTATAGCTAACACCTGATTTTGGTCAGGCTTATAATTTCTTGTATTCAGTCTGGCGGTATAGATACGAAGTGGAAGTTAGACCCAGTGTGTGCACTCATGAACGAAATGGCTTGATTGGAGTAGAATACATATGTATGTATATCTGTACATAAGGCAGCTCAGCACAGTGTGATCAGGACACAGCCTAGCTCTGGTCAGGTGGTTCAGTCTCTAGGAGTGGCTAGAAGGGAAAGATGTAAATTGGGCCAGTGATACCCAGATCTGTATCCAAGATTAGGTATTCCATAGTTAGCCTTTGGATTCTTTGTCTTTCACCGTTGATCCAAGGTAACTTGGATAGTTAAGTCTTTTTTGGTGGTTGCTTGCCCATCTTTTCTTGACCCTGTGTGTATATATACACCTTGTATTACTGTCCTAAAAGAAAATGTCTTCTTGCTCAAGCATTTTCAGGTTGACTATAGATCTTGATTTGATTACTGCTTGATAAAGGAGCACAATGTTAGCTCTTTAAATCTATCTGTTCCCTGAAATTCACCAATGTAAATTTATGGATTCATAGCAAGGCTGAGAGAGACTTTGTGGGGAACTGAACAGGGAAAGAAGGTATAATAGTATATATAAGGACTCTCAGCATCCTTGGCTCTTGCTGCAAGAGGATGTGGGATGGGGGGAAAGAGATTGTTAGTCCTTTTTTCACCAGATTTCTCCTAGTAATACTTCTTCCCCATCCATCCATCCACCCACCCACCCACCCACCCACCTACCCATCCACCTATGCACCTATCCATCCACTCATCCATCTAACAAACCATCATGCATTATTTATTAAGTAAATGTGGAATGCCATGCACTATATTGGATGCTGACTATATCAGTAATTTAACTGTTATGGTCCATTCCCTCATGGAACTTACTATCAATCCAGGCTTAGGGAGGAATAAGGAAGCTTAGCCTGGTGTTGCCTCTACTGCACTTGGTAGTGGGGAGAAGTGGTTGTTTCGTAGATGTGTACCCATCCATTACCAACATCAAACCATACCTTAGTGAGAAGACTAAGGACTTTAGGTTTAGGTAGACCTGAACTTGAACTTCAGCTTTGCCATTCGGATGTGACTTTGGGCAAGTTATTTAGCCTGTTGGATTCTTGTTGTTGTTGTTGTTTTGCAGTACGCGGGCCTCTCACTGTTGCGGCCTCTCCCATTGCGGAGCGCAGGCTCCGGACGCGCAGGCTCAGCGGCCATGGCTCACGGGCCCAGCCGCTCCGCGGCACATGGGATCTTCCCGGACCGGTTCACGAACCCGTGTCCCCTGCATCGGCAGGCGGACTCTCAACCACTGCGCCAACAGGGAAGCCCCTTGTTGTTTTTCAAGTCTAAAATACCTCTGTTGCAAGATTTATGTGCTAGATTGAGTACCACTACTTGCTCTAAGAAACAACCCCCTATATTTCAGTGGGTTAGCACAATAGATTTATCTCTGTCTCCTTGAACAGGTCAGTGTGTTCTTGGCTTTCACTCACTTGGTGATTTAGAGACCCAGTCTCCTCCTGTCTGGTGGCTCTGCCATCTTCCAGGTTCTCATGGTTTACATCTCAATAGAAACAGAAAGAGTATGAAGAAGGCAAAGTCAGTTTTCACATTCGTTGGCGTAGAAGAGACACACGTAATTTCTACTAACACCTCATTGTCAAGGACCAGCCACACGACTCAACCTAGGTGCAAAGGAGACTCTAGGAGATCTAATCTCTAATTGGGCAGCAGCTTCCTAGCAACAACGCTACACTGTGGAAAGGTGAGCATCAATTCTGGAGGACAGGTAGTGACCTCTTCATTGTCTATATGAAGGTTAAAAAAGAAAATGTATGTAAATTGTTGGACAGATAGTGGTGTATAATAAATGTTTTCTTCTAATTATTAGTAATACCTGTTGATTCAAGCAATATTTTCTACGCATGTATAAAACATTTTCGGACGAAAGTATTCGGACGAAAAAGATAAGTAATAAGATATCTGCCCTCAGGGAGTCAGTCTGATACAGAGGTAGCATCTGTATACAGATAGTTTTAATTTGTGCTCAAACCGTTTGATCAGGAGGAAAGTTTGCAAATAAATCTGTTCTGTCCATTCAGCTTTCCATCTCTCTGTCTACCCACCTTTTATTAAGTGCTTACTCTGTACACAGCATAGTTGTGAGTAGTAAGAGGGACAGTGATAGAGTTAAATCAGGAGGAGATGGAAGGTCATTGGGAATTTGGTTTCATTTTGCTCTAATGCTACTGTTGGCACCTATACTAGAAGCCGGTGTCAGCAGCCCTTGAACACTTTTTGCCACCTCTTTTGGTCAGGCTTTGAAGATAAGGATGAGAAGCAAGTAGTTTATTTCATTTTATTTTATTTTTGTGTTGTTTTCCCAGTGGTAGTCAGCCAGCTGAGGCTATTTATAAAATGTCCATGTTGGCCTGGATATCACTGCTGGTTAATTAACATCTGTCAAACTCCAAACTCTGTGGGCAGTAGGACAGAGGATCAGGAGCCAGTGTCAGAGGGAAAACCAGCTTCTTAGTTTACTGATGTCTTTTCTATCCTTAGTTTGCACAAAGAAGGTTGAGAAGTCAGATGTTTATTAGTGAGCTATGCATGACTACAACAAGTAAACTGGAGTCAGTATCTCATGATAGTTCTGTTTTTGTGTGTGTGTGTTGCTTTCTGATTATACAGCTGAGTTTTCCCCGTTTGAAAGAACACAAAACATTAACATTTATTATAATAAATGATTTATCTGCTTTCACTTATACAGTATTTGCTATTCATTAGACCTTATTCTTTTTCATGTTTCTTTTCCTTATTTTTTCTGTGTTGATCGGAATCTTATAATCAGTTTCTTATAATTGTCAACCAAATGATTAAGTCTTATGATGGAGATACTACTTTTTATCTTTTTTGTTTTATTCCCTATCACTTCCCCGCGCTCCTTTGCAGGCTGTAAGCATGAATACACATAACAGCACTAAACTTGAGGCTGAGTTTATAGTTGATTTTTTTTTTTTTTTTTTTTTTTTTGCGGTAGGTACGCGGGCCTCTCACTGTTGTGGCCTCTCCCGTTGCGGAGCACAGGCTCCGGACGCGCAGGCTCAGCGGCCATGGCTCACGGGCCCAGCCGCTCTGCGGCATGTGGTATCTTCCTGGACCGGGGCACGAACCCGTGTCCCCTGCACCGGCAGGCGGACTCTCCACCACTGCGCCACTAGGGAAGCCCGTGATTTTTAAGACTTATTGTATCACTGACAATTTGACTGTCAAACTGAGTCAGTGCCAGTGAGAAATTGTTTGTTGTAGTGGAAAGCCCATCCAGATCAAAACTGATCCGTTCCTAGTACCTGTCCTTATTTTTGGTATGACGGTAGGGCTAGTTTGTAACCATCCTGAGTCTTAATCTTCTGCTCTACAAAGAGAGCAATACTAGCCTTCCAGAAGTGTTGAGGAGATTAAATGCAATGACATATGTGAGAGTGTCTGGTACCTTCCTTGCTGCTGCCGCCTTTTCCTGTCTACCTTCCTCCTGACTTCCGTGCATCAGTAGGAGGAGTGATGGAGGCCCCTTATGCAGTTTATCTATATTCAGGCCATGGTGCTGCAGAGGAGGGAGCCCATTAAAGTTTGATGGTGCTCCTGGGCACTGCTGGGCTGGAGAGGTGAAATGGAAGAGAAGAGAAGACTAAGAATCAAATTATACAGCTTTTGAAGAAGATAGGCACAGGCTTATGGTTTATGATCTGCCCATGTGTGTGCCTGCCAAAGTGTCATGTATATTCTTGCCTGACGTTACGTCAAAGTACATCTGCATCTATACTTTCATCTGTATCCACCATATCATGTATTATCCTAAGGAGGACTCTTGAATGCAAACAGCATGACAGTTGTGTTCTCTTAGTAGCTGTTTTTCTTTATCAGGGATTTTGTTAAAAGGATTTAAAAGCCTTTTCTTTCCTTTTTTAAAGAATTTATTTTTAATTGATGTAGCATTGGTTTATAATACTACCATAGCTTATTCTAGGGGTGGGTTTCCCTGCCTTTCTGTAAACTGCTACAAGGCGATGTCTCTTTCCTTCTCTCCACCTAAGTGGCGTCCTCAGCCCCGAACCCTGACCGGTTTGGTTTTTGTCTTTGCCAGGAGGACCCAACCCTTAGAATTTCCTGGGAATAAACTCCCACAGGTCATCATTTCTGGAATGCAAATCCTGGGCTTAGATGGACATTTGAAAATGAATTTGTCACAGCAAGGACAGCGACTCAGCCTTTATTTCACCCATGGTCTGCTATTTGAGGGCAGACCCATTTCCCAATGGGGTAAGCTGAGAGACTATCTTCCCTGTATTTATGTGAAAGGAGGGAGGAAGGAGAGACTGTTTGATGATTTTTGAAGGGTGCATCTCCTCGAAATTTAATTTTAATTATTAAAAACAAAAGCAAAAACAAACATCAAGGGATTTGAAAAAAGGGTGATTTTTTTTTTTTTTTTTTAACTGAGTTCAGAGACATTCCAGAAAGGTAACTTCTCACACCACAGTTTTTATTTATTTTTTTCTACCTCCCTGATTTTTCTCTTTGATTAAATTCTTTCCTACAAAATGACACCTTTTCCAACACCACCATTTCTATCAATGGTGTCAGTAGTCTGTGTGGTTACAAGGAAACGACCTTGACGCGTGTCAGGAATACTAGGATCTGCTCCAGGCACCACCAGACCCTTCAGAGCCACAACCCCAGCTGCAGCCTGGCAAGTTTGGATGGATGGATGGGCTTTAGGGAGTCTTGCATCACCTAAAATCATATAATAAGTTAATATATATGAGCATTTTCCCCCAGGAAAAGGGGGAAAATAGCTTTTATCAAAGGAGCCTGTGACCCACATTTTAGGACTATTCCTTTAAATGATCTCTAAGGAACTTACAAGTTTGAGAATTTATTTGGGTTTTATTAGCCTTCCCGTCATGTAGACATTTCTGTTACGTTTGATGTCTTCATCAACCCAAGACCTTATTTTCCTCCTGCCTATTTCTGTCATCTCTCCCCTCATTGGGATTGTCATCAACGTGTCCCTGCCCTGCAAGGCCATCATAACTTGACTTCTGGCCACAGGTTTGCCCCAGCTCTCCTCTGTCATCACACGTGCAATTGAATCATTTCTTTCTGTTTACCTCTCTCCTGATCAGGACCTTTTGACAAAACTTGTCTTTCCTCTTTGGTATGGAAAAGAAGAAAAGAAACTCTTTAGCATTGCATCCCGGACACCCGTCAGCTGAATCTCCTCCCCGCCTCATGCCCATTGCCCCTCTTGTGTCATTACTGTCACTGAAGGCTCCTTCACCCCAGCAGGGCCAGACTCGGAGGTGCCTTTCTCATCTCAAATCTTCTTTCTGTATTCTTTCACTTGCTGTCACCCTGCTTTGTTTATATCCTGCGTGCCTTTTAAGAATCTGTGCCATGATGTTCTGTGGGAACCAGCTCAAGACCTGACTCCTCAGTAAGATAGACCCCCCTTCTCCAGGCTCCCTAAGCACTTAGCTGCATTTTCGCTTCATCAGCAGGTGCTGTGTTTCCTCTTGCGTTATTCCTGTGGCCCTCTTGTCTCTGCATTGAGACTGAGGATGGGACACGTACTCCTTCCTTCTTCCCTAGGGTGACTTGGGTTTTCTCAGACTCATAATAAATGCCCAACAAAGGCGGGATGAATAAGGAGGTGAAAAGCAAAGGTCTGTTGGTATCTGCCTATGGAGCTGAGTGGGGAGGGTGGGGAGGGAAACATGGACCCAGCTGAAGCCTTGAACTCCAGTTTCATAGTCTGCCCTGGTGTGTTTTCTCATCCTCAGCCCACGCAGCAGGAGTAAAAATGCAGGCTGTGGCTGAACCTTAGGCCCAGTAGTGGTGTGTGTGGGTGCTGAGCTCCTAGTCCGGCTGAGGGTGGGGAGGCTAAAGGTGGAGAATGGGGTCCCATGGGGTGGAGTGCTTTGATCAGGCCTCTGAGGGGAGGGCCTCTTCTCTTTCAGCTCGTATCCCATATTAGTTACCCAGTTAACTTAGAGGAAGCTATTTTCTTTCTCTTTGTGCTTTGTTGTTGTTGTTTTTTCTTTAAAATAAATGAAGTATTAATACTGCCAATTGTCAGATTGGCTCAGATTCCTTTTCCTTCCATCAGTCTCCCGTCCCCCTTCACCCCTCCTTCCTGGACAATTAGCAAAGTGTTTGGTCTTTGGTTTGGATGAATAATTGATTCAGAAGCTTTGTGAATGATTCATGGCCCATATGGTGGGGCAACAGGAAGTGTGGTGTGTGTGTGTGTGTGTGTATGTGTGTGTGTGTGTGTGTGTGTGTGTGAGATCAGCACCTCCTACAAAAGGTCAGAGGCTTCTCCCTGGCTCTGTGGAGGGGATGGTACAGACCATCCCCCAGGGGCAGAACAGACTGAATGTGATCTTCCTCTCTGTGTTCTAGCAAAGGTGAGAGGGTTGGAGCTTCTCCCGGGAAAGCAAGGTTCTCTGTGTGTGTATGCATTTCAGTCCTTCTAGATCAGTGGTTCTGGTTTTGGTCAGATTAATCAGGGAACTGGAGTTTATCCCCTTTAAGTTTACCAGCTGTTCACTCTTCCCAAGATGAGAATGGTTAATATGATTTTCAAAGCATTTGAAAAAAGGGGGTATGTTGCCTTCCTCCCTTTGCGATACAGTATTTCAGACCTTCCTAGTCAAGGGCCATTTTTTTCCTTAACCCAGAGTCTTAACCTTGTTACTTTCTGCTGCCACACTGTTCAGTTTCCTCATACATCTCCTTCACTGAAGACAGAGGACACCTGGTTATCCTTCATTTTATAGGTCTTCCTTATCTTTGAAAACTGTCATTAAATATTTGTGTGCCTGAGACAGTAGGACTGATGCCTAGCTTGTAGAAAAGCGACATTCTCTACCTACAAACCCTCTCAGTTTTAGTCATTTTATAGGGAAGAATTGGGACTCCTGAATATATACCCTGATCTTTGGAAGCCAGCTAAGAAAAAATAAGTTTGACCCAAACAGAGTTCATTTTTTTCTTAGGCAGTCAGACTCCACATTTTATTTTAGGGAGTTGAGACAGAGGCAGTGTATAAGTAAAATGCAAGACTGATGAAGATATGGCAGTATGTTTATTGGTCATTTGGGCTTTTTTCAGGAAGCTCATAAAGATATTCCCCTATATTTTCTAGTACTATTTTAAAATTATGCTTGTCATCTTTATGTTCTAATCCTTGAATTTGTTTTTGTGTTATTATGTGAAGTATGAATATATGTTCTTCCGTAGGCTTCCAGCTTCATTTAGTGAATAGTACATCTTTTGCCCACTGACTGCTGAGGCCTCTTCTGTGTATACGCCAGGTTCCTATATACGCATTGTTTGTTTTTAGGCTCTCTGTTCTAGCCCATCAGTTATTATTTGTCTGTCCTATTAATGACTATGTATTTATAATGCTCTTTGGTAACTGACAGTGCTAATCATCCCTTCTCCATTTGTCTTTAAAATTGGCTAATCTTGGACATTATAGTTTCATACAAATTTAGAATTCATGTGTGAAAATCTGAAGGTTTTGTTTGGAAATGCAGTGTATTTACTGACTAATTTGAGGAAAACTGACATTTTAATAATATTGAGTCTTACCAATATGTCTTTGTTTATTTGGGATATATGTTAGGTCTTATAGGAGTTTTGGAGATTTCTCCATTTAGGACTTGTACATCTCCTATTAGAGTTATTTGTATGTACCTTATAATTTTACTGTTCTTGGGAAAGAATTAATTTTTCTTTC
>RJWK010069457.1:0-11131 GCA_004363435.1 Platanista minor | reverse complement strand
TATACAGTAGGGCCTTGTTGTTTATCCATTCTATATATAATAGTTGGCATCTGCTAATCCCAATCTCCCAATCTCCCAATCCATCCCCACCCACCCCCCAACCCCCTTGGCAACCACAAGTCTGTTCTCTATGTCTGTGAGTCTGTTTCTGTTTCGTAGATAAGTTCTTTTGTGTCATATTTTAGATTCCACATATAAGTGATATCATATGGTATTTGTCTTTCTCTTTCTGACTTCATTTAGCATGATAATCTCTAGGTCCATCCATGTTGCTGCAAATGGCATTATTTCATTCTTTTTTATGTGTGTGTATATATATCAAATCTTCTTTATCCATTCATCCGTCAGTGGACATTTAGGTTGTTTCTATGTCTTGGCTATTATAAATAGTGCTGCTGTGAGCATTGGGGTGCACGTTATCTTTTCAAATTATAGTTTTTTTTCTGGATTTTATGCCCAGGGGTGGGATTGCTGGATCATATGGCAATTCTATTTCTAGTTTTCTTGAGGAACCTCCATACTGTTTTCCATGGTGGCTGCACCAATTTACTTTCCCGTCAACAGTGTGGGGGTGTTCCCTTTTCTCTACACCCTCTCCAGCATTTGCTATTTGTAGATTTTTTAAATGATGGCCATTCTGACTGGTGTCAGGTGGTACCTCATTATAGTTTTGATTTGCATTTCTCTAATAATTTGTGATGACTAGCATCCTTTCATGTGCCTATTGGCCATCTGTATGTCTTCTTTGGAGAAATGTCTATTTAGGTCTTCTACCCATTCTTTGATTGGGTTGTTTGTGTTTTTTGTTGTAGTTGTATGAGCTGTTTGTATATTTTGGAAATTAAGCCCTTGTCATTTGCAATATTCGCAAATATTTTCTTCCAGTCTATAGGTTGTCTTTTCTCGTTTTGCTTATGGTTTCCTTTGCTGGGCAAAAGCTTAAAAGTTTGATTAGGTCCCATTTGTTTATTTTTGCTTTTATTTCTCTTGCCTTGGAAGACTGGCCTAAGAAAATATTGGTACAATTTATGTCAGAGAATGTTTTGCCTATGTTCTCTCCTAGGAATTTTATGGTGTCATGTCTTGTATTTAAGTCTTTAAGCCAATTTGAGTTTATTTTTGTGTATGGTGTGAGGGTGTGTTCTAACTTCACTGATTTATATGCGGCTGTCCAACTTTCCCAACACCACTTGCTGAAGAGACTGTCTTTTCCTTATTGTTTATTCCTACCTACTTTGTCGAAGATTAATTGACCGTAGGTGTGTGGGTTTATTTCTGGGCTCTCTATTCTGTACCATTGATCCATATGTGTGTTTCTGAATATGATCTTTGTAGCTTCTAATTTGGACTGTGATTTTTCTAAATGAACTAATAGTTAACTATTTCAGGAAAAGAAAGGGCATTTTTAGCAGTACCAGCTATAGTGAGCATACTCTTCTTTAGTCTCTCTAAGAAATGGCTATCAAGGTAAAAATGAATTGAGTATCCCTTCAGTGGTGCTTGCTCCTAATTTTCCAATGATGTATATCCTTCCACATACACACATAAACACACACAGAGGGGTAAAGATACTATGTATGTGGAGAGTGTGGGGAACCAGACTTCACTGCAAAGCTAGTGCATGGACTCAGAGGGGCATGGTTTCTAAGATTATTGGGAAAATACATATTCTCCTTTAAATATTTTTTTTTGAGTTGCTTTTGTGAAAAGAAATGAACATTTAGTCATAGAATATCCCCATAAATAGATCCCATATCTGGCAATGAAGACAAAAATGGTGTTTGGTAGAGGGGAGCAGGGTTTCAGGAAAGAACCTAAGCCTTGGAGGGTACCCATTTGCCTCTTGAAACAGACATCTATCATTGGGGTTAATGACTATGACTAGGGGTTAGACTGGGAATCAGAAGCCAGAGACAACGACTTACACACCCAGTTATGTGACAGTCAACAGAGTCCTGCCTATTAACACATTTAAGAGGAACAACCTAACTGTTACACGGATAACTAGTGGAAGGGAGGGAAATATTTAAAAATGTTGAACCCACTGTACCAGTTTATATGCCTTTATAAATTTATCTAGCATTGTTAACCTGGTTGAGTACTGGCATGGAGAGGAAGAATGCTAGAGGCAAATGAAGACAAGGGAAGATTGATGAGTACCAAGAATGGCATCTATGGATTGGAAGTCATGGGAGGTGGTAGAATTTTTACGAGAGCCTTTGCACAAGTAAGCAGAATGGATTGGAGCCTGTGATCAGAGAATTTTTTTCTTTTTAATTTATCAAGTTGGAGGAGGGAATATACAGATGAATGAAACAGAGTCCCTGGCTTCAAGAACCTGGAATTGGAGGAGGTAAAGGGGAATGGATAGAGTATGAAAAACTCAGATAACTAAAACATAAGTAGGATCTGATAAATGTTATAAGTGAGATACAGGCAGACTCTTACATAAATTAAAAGATAATTTGAGAAGGCAAATGAGGTCTTGGAGCTCATTTGGCTTATTTTTTATTATATAGGTAAGGGAATCTCACTTCCAGAAATGTTGAATGACCCGATGAAGGTCTACCAGCTGTAAATCTGCTCTTTCAATTACACTATGTATATAAACACACTTGCAGACCTATTTTTTGTTATGTCAAATGTCTTTGAAATGTATTATTTTACAAATTATTTCATATAACTGGTCAAGAAAAAGATTACATGAGCTTGTGAGCACAGTGGAAAATAATGTATAAAAGAAGTCACAGACATTTATATCCAGTACAAAATGACTGAGCTGTTGACTAAATATTGACTGTAAATCTTCAACCACCCACTATCCACAGGTACCAATCTGCCTATAGTTACACACAATTTATATAATATGTATTTGATGCCAAAATACACAGTGAATTTCTTGAATTCTTTAAAAAGAAAATCATAAGCCACTTTGAACCTCTATAGTCTTCTCCCTTAATGTCGTTCACTTTCCTAAGTGAGATCAGAAAAACCCAATTTGGAGAAATGGGCTGGGTTCTACAAATAGGCCTGAATTCTTCACTGTGTTGACAGATAAACATTGGTTATTGCAGTTTCAAATTTAACAAATATAATGTTGAACTGGGATCCATGGAATGAAACTTGATAATCATGGGGAGCAAAATGTCTGCCCTGAGTTTCATAGGTGGTTAGGGGTGGATTTGGTGGGCTTTGTGGTGTGTCGTGTGGAAAGCCTAGGAAGAGAGAGAGGATGAAGAGGAAATCGTTCTTTCCCTTTTGGGTTTGTAATGAAATTTCCCCAAGAAAGTGGAATTACTTTAGGGCCATGGCAAGACCGATTGAGAAGTAGAAATCTGGAATCATCGATTCAACATAGAAGTTTTGATTTACTGTATGCAAATGGAAAATAGAACTGGCTTTGTTATTGACAACGCTTAGGAAATCAGGGCTCTGGGTTAGAGATGGGTCTGGTTCTTGGCATCAGAATTCATGAGGTCCTGTAAACTTGATGCAAACAGTTATCCTGCCATAGGAGGTGAATTGTCCATCTTGTTTATGGCAGTGAGTAACAACAACCAGACAATGCATCATTGATCCTCTGATTTGAGAAGAATAAATAGTAAAAAAAAAAAAATACTTCACTGCTTTTTTTAAGGAACTATTTTTTAGAGCATTTTTAAGTTCATAGCAAAATTAAGCAGAAATTCCAGAGATTTCCCATATACCCCCTATCCCCACACTGCACAGCCTCCCCTCTTATCAGCATTCCCCACTAGAGTGATGCATTTGTTATAATTGATGAACCTACAGTGACGCATCATTATCATCCAAAGTCCATGTTGGTTTATGTTATGGTTCACTCTTTGCATTGTATGGACAAATGTATAATGGCATATATCCACAATTATAGTATCATACAGAGTAGTTTTACTGCTCTAAAATCCTTTGTGCTCTGCCTATTCATCCCTCTCTCCCCCCAACTCTTTTTTTTTTTTTTTACATTTATTTATTTTTGGCTGCGTTGGGTCTTCGTTGCTGTGCGCGGGCTTTCTCTAGTTGTGGTGAGCGGGGGCTACTCTTCGTTGCAGAGCGCGGGCTTCTGATTGCAGTGGCTTCTCTTTTTGTGGAGCACGGGCTCTACGCGCGTGGGCTTCAGTAGTTGTGGCACATGGGCTCAGTAGTTGTGGCTCGCGGGCTCCAGAGCGCAGACTCAGTAGCTGTGGCACACAGGCTTAGTTGCTCCGTGGCATGTGGGATCTTCCTGGAACAGGGCTCGAACCTGTGTCCCCTGCATTGGCAGGCGGATTCTTAACCACTGTACCACCGGGGAAGCCCTCTCCCCCCCAGCTCTTGACAACAACTGATGTTTTTACTGTCTCCATAGTTTTGCCTTTTCCAGAATTCATATAGTTGGGATCATACAATATGTATTCTTTTTAGATTGGCTTTTTTCACTTAGTAATATGCATTTAAGTTTCCTTCATATCTTTTCATGGTTTGCTAGCTAATTTCTTTTTAGCACTGGATAATATTTCATTGTCTGGATGTAACACAGTTTGTTTATCCATTCAGTTACTAAAGGACATCATGGTTGTTTCCAAGCTTTGTCAATTACAAATAGAGCTATTATAAACATCTGTGTGCCAGTTTTTGTGTGGACCTAAGTTTTGATCTTCTGGGGAAAAGTACGAAGGAAGGCAACTGCTAGATCGTCTGATAGGAATATATTTAGTTTTGTAAGAAATGACCAAACTTTCCTCCAAAATGGCTGTACATTTTGCATTCTCACCAGGAAAGAGAGTTCCTGTTGCTTTACATCCTTGCCAGCAGTTGGTGTTGTCAGTGTTCTGGATTTCGGTCATTCTAATAGGTGTGTAGTAGTATCTCGTTGTTTTAATTTGTATTTCCCTGATGACATATGATATGGAACATGTTTTCATATGCTTATTTGTCATCTGTATATCTTCTTTGGTGATGCGACTGTTTATTGCTTTTATGGTTAAAAATCTGTGATAGATGTACTCATTTTTTAAAATAATAATCAAGAAGTTATTTTGGGTCTTGATGTTCTTATTGATTTTCAAGTAACAGAGTACCAAATCCTTATTCTTTCCTTTCCTTTTGCCCTCCCTTCCTTCCTTCACTTATAAGATATTTCAGTGCCTGATACATGTCAGCCTCTAAATTGTGTTTAATAGGTATCAGTGATACATAATAGTGAAGAAAATAGAAATGGTCCTTGCTTGTCCTCAGCCTGAGGAGGGAGATAGATCATTATGATATAATCCACAAATATATAATTGCAAACTGTGATAAAGGTGATCAAGAAAAAAGAAAGAGAGCTATGAGGGTACATAAAGGGGGCGCCAATCTATGCTTTGTGGTTGGGAAGAGGTTGGGAAGACTTTCCTGAGGAAATGGCATCTGTGCTGAGCGTGGGAAGATGCAGAGGTGTCAACAGACATAATGTGGTGATGGGTGGTGCAGGGTGGGCAAGAAGGTTCCAGACAGAGGACAAGTGCAAGGGAGAGGTTAGAGTGGGTCTAGGGGAGCAGAAGAACTGAAAGAAGGCCACTGGGGGTTGGGGTACCTAGAGCAAGGGGGAGAGAGGCAAGAGAGAGAGCTAGAGGAATCAGGAGGGCCAGATCAGGCAAAGGGTAATGAACTTTTTCAGCAAGGAGTAAGATAATCAGATACTAGCATTGTAAAACTACCCCCATGGCTGCACATGGGAATTCCACCCGCAGAAGGCCCAAGAGGAAACTGGGGGTGCAGAAAAGAGAAGATGTTCACTTGCACCAGAGTAATGATGGAGATGAAAGAAGGGGACTGATTCAGAAATATTTAGGAGGTAGACTAGCTGTGTAATCTTTTATTTTCCACTTGATATATTATGGATATCTTTCTATATTTCAAAAATGTAGGTCTCCATAGTAGTTCTTTGTATGGATCGATAATGATATTTTCAATAATCTGTTGAGGGACTTTTATTCAATTATAAATGACTCTGCAAAGAATACCCTTTATATATTAATTGTCTGGTTATTCCCTTATTGTATGTTTTACATTTGATACCAGACTAACTCCCACGAACTGTGTGTCGGTTTACTCTGTCGTAAGTGCATAAGAATTCTGTTTTCCATCCCCTTGCCAATCCAGTGTATTTCCAATACTCTAAATTTAGCTGGCTAAGATAATAGGTAAAGGAAATTTAATATTTTAACTTACCTTCTTTTGATTACTAATGAGACTGGCTATCTTTTTACATGTTGACTGACCATTTATATTTATTCTTTGGTGAATTATCTATTTCCTTTGCCCATTTATCTGCTGGAATGTTCTTTTCCCAGTTGATTTAACAATAACAAGGATTTTGTAATCCTTTATCATATATATGATGCAAAAATGTTTGCTAGCTTTTTGTTTGCCTTTTAATCTTATTGACTGGGTTGTTGTTGTTTTTACCATATACATTCTTTCACTTTTAAGTTTGTCATTGAGTTTGTCTCCAGTCAGTGTTTTTCTTTATGGTTTTAGTTTTGTTGATATATTCAAAAGGCCTTCCTCACTCCAAGGCTGTAAAATTATTTTCCAGTACTTTATTTTCTACTGTGAATTTGTGTGGATTTCAGTGTGAGGAGTAAGGAAGGGTTACTTATTTATTTTGCAAGTATATAGGCAGTTGTCCCAAGACCTTTTATTGAATAACCACTATGTCCCTCCCTGACTTGAAGTGCAGTCTTTTTTATTTACAAAATTCCAAATATATTTGAGCTCGATTCTGAACTCTGTAATCTGTTTCTGAGCTCTCATCCTGTGCCAGATTCACGCTGTTTTAATTACTGTTATTTTGTAACAGTTTTTATATCTTGTACTGCAATTCTACCTACATTATTCTTCTCCGTCAAATCTTCCTAGTTATTTTATTTGTTCTTTAAAATGGATTTTAGAATTATCTTGCCAAGTTATACAAAAACTATCCTTGTTGCAATTTTGGTAGGGATTAAATTTCATTTATAGATTAACTTTACTCTAGCATTATGGGTCATTATACATTTTTTCAAATAGTGGTTGAAGGAATTTATATAATTTGGGATCAGTTAAGATTTAGCATATATTGTGATCCATCCTTCAGAAATGTATGAGAAATTGACAAGCTATGTAATACATAATTCACTAAATCACTGTATGGTTCTAGATGATTTATTTTTACAAATATTTACTGAGTTAGGCATGTGGTAGGTGGTGTTCCAAGTGCTGGGGCTGGTGAGCAAACAGGATCCCTTTTCTCACATACTAGAGGGAAGAGACAACGGAGCTTGCCTTCTACTGTAGATACTGGTGGGGTAAGAATGGGAAAAACACAGTGGCTTTACACAGCTCTTCCCAAAAATATTTGCTTTGAAACAAAGAAAGGAGATTGGGTGGCAGTTGGTCACGGGGGCAAAGAAGGGTTTTGTTTTGTTTTCAATATGGGAGGTATTAGAGCATATTTACATCCTTCAGAATGATCACCAGAAAGGGAGAAAAATATATATAAAGAAGAGAAAGGAGGTGCCTTAAGGTTCCAATTCCTTGAAGGTGAGAGTAGGTGGAAGGTATTTCACAAGTGGAGTGTTAGCTTTTGATAGAAGGAGCAAATTAATAAGAGGAAATTCAGTGAGGAGTGCCCAGATACAAGTAATTTAGTGTTTATTTCACTATTGAAATTAAAGAAGTATTTTTGTATGGGCAATAATTAAATTTATAATACTCCACCTATTATTCAGTTCCATAAAAAAGTGGAATGTTATATTTCAGTGTTAAGCTTGGTTGTCATAACTTCTTTGAAACTGAATTGTATACAGTGTTGAAATCAGTACTTAGAACAATGGCACATATCTGACACTTAATATTTCTTGAATAAATATGCAAGTTAATGAATGAGCTATAGTTTTATATTGCTGAACAGAATTTTCATACTGTACAGGTGATGTCATATCTCCTGTATACACTTGTACCGATTCTTAGTACTTTGGTGTCAGTACACATATTTATTTAACACTTCCATGTGGTATGTCATAAAAGGCCCTGGGCTTGGAAACAGAAGGCTTGGATTTTATTATTTGCCCAGCCCCTTTATAATAGTTACTTAAAGCTGGGGCGGGGTGGTTATTTAGCTTCTCTCTGTTTTACTTGTTCATTGTTATATGAGACAGTTAGATAAATCAGTGGTTTTCAATCCTTTGAAACTATTGGGCATTTTCTTCAAATGGAAGCTTTTGTGGAGCTCAGTATGTAAAGCAGATAATCTAGGACTCCTCAGCTGAAAATGCGGATGTGAGAGGGAGGCCACCACTGTCCATTCAGCAGCAATACCCCTCATCCTGTTTCCACCCTTCCTACATCATCTTGTTAGGGGCCCCTGAATGGGGCTCTTGGAGCAAAATCTAGAAACCTAATAAGATTATCTTTAAGGTCTTTAACAATTGCATAACTGATGACATGTACATTTTAAAAACATAATATTTATTTTTTATACATATACATGTATCTATTCTTTTTCAAATTCTTTTCCCATTTCATTATTACAGAATATTGAGCAGAGTTCTCTGTGCTATACAGTAGGTCCTTGTTGGTTATCTGTTTTGACATGTACATTCTGATGTGATTTTAATAATCTTGTGAAGTAAGGAATACATAGTATTTATTATTATGTCTTTCACAAGTGGGAAAACTGAGGTTCAGATTTTATCACTTGCTGTAATCTCATGGCTAGTAAATAGAGGAACTAGGATTAGAGCCCCAGTCTTCTGTTCCTTGTTTGGACAGTCCTTTTGTCACTGTGAAATGATTTCCTCTAACTGGCTTTATGTTGATTCAGTGGAGTCTCTGGTTGAAGTGTCTGAAAAGATTTCTGCCAGAAACTATTCTGCATACTTATATTACAGTTCACATCCTCACATATGTCATAAAACCAGTTAAATATGTTTTTCTAAATGTTGTTCTATACCTGAGTTAGCTAAGTTACAGAACCTTTAATCAAATAGATAAGAAATAATGAGCTGTGGGGAACCATTATAATTTCTCAAGAGAAGTATCTAAAATGCAAATCGAATGAATTGACTGAACACTTAAATCTGTTTAAGTTTGAAATCAGTTTCATTTTTGAAATAATATTAACATTGGTACAGATGACACACATAGACACATTTTATGTGAAACATATTAAAATAAGAAACAATCCAAATGCGTATTGAAGAATTAAAAGTTAATCAAGATTGAACATTGGGTTGGGATAGGGTGACAGTTGGGATGGCCACATCAAATAAGGGCTATGACCCCAGATGAACTGCCCTTTCCCTAGCATGTTCTGGGCTTTCACGTCTGAGTCTTTCCATGCCGCCTTCTTCCTTGGAATGTTCTTCTCCATCAGATACAAATATTACTCATTCTTCAAGGCCTGCTTCAGAAGCTGCTTCATCTGTGAAGTTCACTCACCGTTGTGGTTCCTCTTCCTTCTTGGACAGAATTCATCTCTTCTCTCGTTGGGGCTCCGCAAAACTTTGTATTGTGAGGGTAGTACTCTTTATACTGTCATATACCTAGTCTGAAAACTCTCTCCTTGCCAGGTGTTAATTTCTGCAAGGGCAGAGAATATTAAGCATTTTAATGTTTTTTTTCTCCATTATAAAAGTAATATATACTCGAGGAAAGAAAATTTGGAAAAATTATGAAAAGTTAAAATGAAAAAGAATCATTTCATTGATCCATTGCCCTAATACAATCAATGTTTAGAATCTGAAATAATTCATTCTATTGTTTCCCCCACCATGGACAAATGTTGAGTTTAGTTGGGTAGGCATTGTTGATGCTGGAAGGTGCTAGAAGACTGTAAATCCCTTTCTGTCTTGTCTGACTCTCAATTTCCAGTACACCACCTGGAAGACATATTTATGTCGATGTCTATGTATATATACATTATTCTATGGATATTTAGAATAAAGAGGGGATTTGTTCAAACTATGGACAAGGTTGCCTAGAAATTATTGTGTGAAGTCACTTGACTCTGGAAATCTCATCAAAAAATTTATCAGTTTACGGAATTCCAACATTTTTGTCAAGTGAGAATTGCTTCTTCTTTGAACTGAACAAATGTACATGTATCCCAAAGAGGGGGAGCCTGCCCCATAGATTCTCACAGTTAGTGGTCTGAGGGTGATTGGGGAAAAGAACCAGGACTCAGTGACAGTTTTATCATTACACTTAAGAATGGGTTGCTTACACTTTAAGCGCAGATCCTGGCAGTTGTTTACCTCAGGCTTGCCACTCCTTGTTCCCTACTTCTTTTGGCAGGACTGACAGTTTGTACTACGATTAAGTACATGTAAAAGTATGAAATTAGAACACTCCCTAACACCATACACAAAAATAAACTCAAAATGGATTAAAGACCGAAAGGTAAGGCCAGCCACTATCAAACTCTTAGAGGAAAACATAGGCAGAACACTTTATGACATAAATCACAGCAAAATCCTATTTGACCCCCCTCCTAGAGAAATGGAAATAAAAACAAAAATAAACAAATGGGACCTAATGAAACTTAAAAGCTTTTGCACAGCGAAGGAAACCATAAACAAGACCAAAAGACAACCCTTAGAATGGGAGAAAATATTTGCAAATGGAGCAACTGACAGAGGATTAATCTCCAAAATTTACAAGCAGCTCATGCAGCTCAATAACAAAAAAAACAAACAACCCAATCCAAAAATGGGCAGAAGACCTAGATAGACATTTCTCCAAAGAAGATATACAGACTGCCAACAAACACATGAAAGAATGCTCAACATCATTAATCATTAGAGAAACGCAAATCAAAACTACAATGAGATATCATCTCACACCGGTCAGAATGGCCATCATCAAAAAATCTAGAGGGTGTGGAGAAAAGGGAACGCTCTTTCACTGCTGGTGGGAATGTGAATTGGTACAGCCACTATGGAGAACAGTATGGAGGTTCCTTAAAAAACTACAAATAGAACTACCATATGACCCAGCAATCCCACTACTGGGCATATACCCTGAGAAAACCATAATTCAAAAAGAGTCATGTAGCAAAATGTTCATTGCAGCTCTATTTACAATAGCCAGGAGATGGAAACAACCTAAG
>RJWK010069456.1:0-11131 GCA_004363435.1 Platanista minor | reverse complement strand
AAAAAAAAAAAAAAAAAAAAAAATAAAAAACAAAAAAAAAAAAAAAAAAAAAAAAAAAAAAAAAAAAAAAAAAAAAAAAAAAAAAAAAAAACACACACACAAATACACACTCATGTTGTTATTCCCTGAAGAGGATACATATTGCTCATTTATGCCCATCAAACAAAGGAAAAAATCATGTATTTGGTTGCAAAGAAAAACTCTGAAAAGTAGAAATTTTATATGAAAAATTCTGCTCATGTGCCTTATACAAAATTAGCAAACTAAAACAGAATTAAATAACCCTCATTTCAAAGAACAAATAAAAATGCAAGTAGTGCTCTTTGCAGACTCAGAAACAAAATACTCATATCAAAATCTATAGAGGCATAAACAGCTCTCCTTGGAGGAAAATATATAACTTTAAATATTTTATCATAAAAAAGGAGAATTAAGTAGTTACCTAAAAAAAAAAAAAAGATTTTTGTGATTTCTTCAGGGTTAACAAAATGAAATCTTAACTTTTCAGATTCAAAATTCTACCTTTAAACACATCACACTTGGAACTATGTACTTTCTTATTTTCCCCTTTCCTGTTTTCTCTTCACACATCTCAGTTTCCACTTCCTGTGTCAGTATTTACCAGTAAAATGAACTTCCGACACCATTATTCCGTTTCTAAGTTCCACACCCTATCATTGCTAATCTGCTGATGCAGAGACTGTCCTGGATCAACTAGGCAGACCCAATGTAATCACAGGGGTACTTAAAAGAGTTACAGGAAGATATGACTGTGGGGAACCAAAGAGTTGGCAGCTTGAGGAGGACTGAGACTGATGTTACCGGCTTTGAAGATGGAGCAAGAGATGCCACAAACCAAGGAATGCGGGCAACTTCTACATGCTGAAAAGGCAAAGAGCAAGAGCCTCCAAAATAGGAACACAGGCCTCTTGACACCTTGATTTTAGCCCAGTGAGACTCATTTCAGACTTCTGGCTACACAACTGGAGGACAAATTTGCCTCGTTTTAAGCCTCTAAGTTTGTGGTAACTTATTATAGCAGTGATATGTAACCAGCGCATCACCTAATTCAGCATATTGAGTATGCTTGCTACGTTGACAGCAGCATTATTCACAACTGCCAAGATATGGAAGCAACCTAAGTGTCCATCAACAGATGAATAAAGAAGATGTGGTGTACATGTACAATGGGATACTACTCAACTACAAAAAAGAACAGTATTTTTTCATTTGCAGCAACATGGATGGACTTGGAGGGCATTATGCTAAGTGAAATAAATCAGAGAAAGATATGCTATCACTTATATGTGGAATGTGAAAAGTAAAACAAACTAGTGAATATACAAAAAAGAAGCAGACTCACAGATATAGAGGACGAACTAGTGGTTCATTGGGGAGGCGGAAGGGGAGAGGGGAAAGGAAGGGGGAATAGGGGTAGGGGATTAAGAAGTACAAACTATTATGTATAAAATAAGCTACAAGGAAATGTTGTACAACACAGGGAATACAACCAATATTTTATAGTAACTACAAATATAGTATAATCTTTAAAAATTATGAATTACTACACTGTCCACATGTAACTTATATAATCGTGTACATCAAGTATACTTTAAAAAAAAACTAGACAAAGAAAAAAACAGTGTGGTTCTTACAAAGATTAAATGACATAATGTGTGCAAAGTGCTTACCCCAATGCCTTGCACAGGGCAAGAAATCAATAAATGATAGCTGCTATTAATCTAATTATTTTATAACTAGTAATATATTATTATTATAATACTGACAAAATGCTGACTGAACAACATTCTGCTCTAAACAATAAGAAAGCTTGAATCCACTGGTATGTGATATTCCAGGGAATGATTGAAAACCTTAATATTTATGGTAGGCAGGATATAAACTGTGATAAGTATTAACATTTATTTAGAGAAAACAGACACCACGGGAGAGACCCAGTATTCTTTTTATCCTACTGAGCACTTTAATGAATATATTTATATACTTGGAATAAATCTCTGAGTTTGTTTCAACAAAACTTGATAGCATCAAAATTCCTAAGGTTTAAGATACTTAGAATTTCCATTTTCATGAATAGCCTCACTTTACAGACAACTGAATATCTCTAATCTCCATAGGTTGAATTTTTTTTTTTTTTTTTTTTTGCGGTACACGGGCCTCTCACTGTTGTGGCCTCTCCCGTTGCGGAGCACAGGCTCCGGATGCGCAGGCTCAGCGGCCACGGCTCACGGGCCCAGCTGCTCTGCGGCATGTGGGATCTTCCCAGACCGGGCACGAAACTGTGTCCCCTGCATCGGCAGGCGGACTCTCAACCACTGCGCCACCAGGGAAGCCCCCACAGGTTGAATTTTGATGGGAATCATTTTAGATAGCCCCCAATCCCGCTAGTCCTAAAGATGAGAGAAATCAATTTTAACAGAGCATTTTATTCCAAATGACATTCTCTGTCCACAGTTTCAAAAGTGATTATCCCATGATACACACGAGGCTTTGAATTTTTTTAAGGTAAAGCATTTTTAATGATATTTATCATAATCATTTATACAAAGAGTGTTAATATACTCAGATCCCATGTTCTGGTTTAATCCCTAGCTTTTCATTTCTGCTTTCTTAAATGCATGAGTTAATATTTTAAGCTTAAAACAGTGCTTTGTTCTTGTTTCAGAATCAGGCAAGAGTTTTGAGCGCTAAACTTATATTTAAATTTCTTTAATGAAACTCCTCCTTAGAAACACATAATATATATTTTTATGCCCCTGATGCTGGGTGATACTGCTCTACTGCTCTTCTCCATTCAAAACCTAAGTTAAGCACTATTCTGATCAGTCGCACAATTGAACTGATATAACATGGGTAATATAAATAATGTCTTACCTATAATAGAGATTTAGTGGTCAATTTGATTTTAGTCAGCCCTTTACAGAGCACACAACAGGAACTTAAGGACTTATATTGGGTTAAATTAATATATTTCATTCATTTGTTTATTTATACAAATATGTATTTATATTACATAAAATACTTATTTTAAGTATTACAGTAATATGGGGCTAATACAGAGATAAATAAGGAGCAATCAGTAACTCAGTGAGTCTACCATAAGTAGGTAGGATAAAAGTCAGGATTAATGCACAAAATTTATACTGTGAACAAGACATGGAATAACTGTGAAGTTCAAAGTATAAAGTTAGGATACTGTTTGGTATGTAATGAGAAACCTCAATTAATACTAGAAGTTTCAAAAGTTTTGCGTTTGTGGCATATTTTCAGATACTCAAATTATTATCATGTGAAGTCAACAAAAGATTCAAAACAACACTTTATGAAGTAATTTATAAATACAAACACTACAATGTAAAGGTGTTTCACAGAGCCTACAGGAGTATCCAGTTTTTAGCCTATTCATGGTGGCCCAGCAGTAATGTAAATTTTCTGAAAAAGAACTGCTTACTGCCACAACTCCCTTGTTCACCTGTAAGGACAAACTCTTAACTATGTCAGTAGCCCTGTCTTTTTTGGGATTTCTTGATGTCATTTTCTGTTTACACTTCCTTGCGTCATATAACCTGCTCAATTATGTTCTTTGCTCTTAAGTATATAACCTTTAAACATCCTCTTCTTGGTTCATGGATATATTATTTTATTCCATCTTCATAAGTATATTAATTATAGTATTTGCAGTTTTCCTCTATCTGCTTTTTATTACATATTTTTTCTTCCTAGTTTCAGTTTTCTCCGTCTATTTTGTCTTTCAATGTTAGTGGTTTTCCTCAAGGATCTGACAATTCTTGTTTGTCTAGTCATATTTGAGAAGAGGCACTTACAAGTTCATTGGCAACTCTGCAGGGAATTTAAGGTTGTCCATTTTGGGCATCTATACAGGATGATCTGGTTGAACCACTTTGTTGGAGACCTCAAAATGTATATTACCTTCAGCGTATTATTTGGATTCATCAGATTCCCAAGAGAACAATTTTCTAGTCTCCTGCCTGATTTACAGCATTCTAGGAATCGAAGGCACTGTGATTCCAAACATTCATGATGAGGAAATACTTTCAGTGACCTCCAATATACTGTTCCAGAAGAGAAGGAGTAGGAAACTGGTGCTGCAAATTCTGAATGTGTTTGAGGATTTGGGTTACAAACCCCTGTCCCTACACCTAATTTGAGAGTCATCTTCCTCCCTCTTCTTCCCTCCCTCTCTGCTTCCTTCTGCCTCCTTTTTTCTCCCTCCCTCCCTCCCTTCCTTCCACAAGACAGAACCATGGATCACTCCTTCAAATTCTGAATTCATTTGTTCATTCCCATTCTCTTTCTCTTTTTCTTTGTTTTTGTGATTCTATGCCTTATGACGTAGTGACAATGAAGGGATACACATGTGGATATACACACGAACATACTTCCAGTCACTTAAGTGAATTTTTACGGAGGGAATAGAAATAAAAATAAATATGTCTTAAGTCTTTTTTTTTTTTTAGGAGTCTCCTGCAGGTGTTTTCATTAGGTACTGATCGTACAGTACAAGAATATGAATTTCCACATGTAGAAAGGTGCAGCCCAGGGGTACTGCCTTTTCACGGATGCCTCTTTTCATTCATATCCTGAGGATTATTTATGCAGAAAACACAGTTCTCTGTCTCCCTCTGACTGTAAGATACATGGTCTTATTTCCCAGGCTTACATAGGTAGACCTTAGCAACCCAACACAGTGGCATCCATCTGATTCAATTTTCCTTGTTATGGAAGGAACTCCCTTTTTTCCTAGCATGTAGATATTCAATATTATAGTTGTGTACTTAAATCTACATTTACATATTTTGAAAAAAGGTATACTTTATCAAGCATATAAGTTTGCAGTGGGAGTGGAGGCTTTTTATGCCAAATCAATTCTCCATCTTGATTGCAGTCCTGTTATTAAAATACATTAAATATTGATGCAATTTCTAATGCCACCTTAATTATTACAGAAAATAAATAAGGAATGAGGTAAGTTTGACATATATGAATAGATGGCACTTACATTTATATTTTCAACTTATATTTATATATCTATGTTGCTTCTGGCAGCAAGGAGGCTCACTGCATTGCTAACTTACTTTGACGTGTACTCAGCTAAATCTTTCTGATACTTTCTTTTCTACTCTGCTAATAAGATTCATACACTTCTCTGCCTTGTGTCTTGGGTTGTCTATTTTTTATATTAAATTATTGTTCTCATCAGTATTTTTAAACATCTTTACACTTGTCTCTCTAATAAATACTTCCCATCATTATTTTCTGGATTATCTCCAATATTTCTACAGTTCTATTAATCAGCTGCCAAAACTAGAGTCAGGCACATGGGTACACACTGACCAGAATGACAAGAGAAAATGGAAAGAGGGATTATCGTATCCTTGCTTTTCCCCAGCAGTCTTTCAAAAATTTCTTTCTTTCTTTCTTTTTTTTTTTTTTTTTTGTGGTATGCGGGCCTCTCACTGTTGTGGCCTCTCCCCTTGAGGAGCACAGGCTCTGGACGCATAGGCTCAGTGGCCACGGCTCACGGGCCTAGCTGCTCCGCGGCATGTGGGATCTTCCCGGACCAGGGCACGAACCCATATCCCCTGCATCGGCAGGCGGACTCTCAACCACTGCGCCACCAGGGAAGCCTATAAAAATTTCTTTCTTTTTATCGATAGATTTTCATGTTTAGTCAACAATGTTTATACCTTTCATCATGACTGGCTTTGATGTTTCACAGTTATATGTGCATGGATGGGTTATCCATTAGAACTCTGCACAATGTTTTTACTGGGGAAAAAAGAAAGACTTTTAGATGGTTTGATAAAAGACTGACCCATACCTTACAGGGACCCCTCTTAGTTCATCTCCAGTTCCATTTCTGAGGATAAAGTACAAGTACATGAGGAGGGCGAAGCAAACGGGATGTGAAGAACAGGAGATGGCTGGACAGGTAGTGATGCTTGCTATTCAGCCAAAAGTGACAATATGGGCATTGTTTCGTGGGTTAATAAAAATAGATAACCAGGTCATGAGCTTACTTATCTAGTACTGCCCTGTTTCAGTTACCCCAGGAAAACATACTCAGTTTCGGAAGCGGATGGTAAATATACGCATTTTATATCATACTGAGTAATTTTTAAGCCACAACGGTTTTTCTTATTTATAATTATTTTAAAATATTATACGTACACTCTAGAAAAAATGGTAATATTATTGTATTCAGTTTATATTGTAATTATAACAATACAGTATATAACAGTTTTTTTTTTTTTCACTGAAACTAAGATGTTATCACACATAGGATGCACCATTATTTTATGTCCATCTGTGCTGGGAATGAAGCTACTGTGTCTCAGCTTCAGACCCACCCTTTTATGTTCTGCTGTGATGTTGATGATGGGACTCTGAGACCATGTTTCTCTTTTGCCAGCTGGCTTGCTTTAGGATCTCCCACCAAGAATTGCTAGAGGGAGAGTATGAAGGCTGAGGAGGAAGGGACTTTCTCCTTCTTGTTTTTTTTCTGTTTCTCTAAGTGTCACTGAATTTCTTGTTGCATAAATGTGTTGAAAATATTTTCTCTCAATCCATGGTTTGTCTTTTCATTTCCCAAAGAGTGCCCTTTTAATTTTCATTTGCTTTTCACTTTTTCGAAGTCCAATTTATCAAAAAATTTTCTGCTTTTAATCCTTTGTATCCTGTTCAAGAAATATTTGCTTATTCCAAGGTCATAAAGAGAGTCTTTTGTTTTCTTTTAGAAAATATTGTGTTCTCGGTTTTATATTTGTGGCTATGATCATTCTCAAAACATTTTTCATGTACAGAAATAAACAGGAGTTGAGGCTAATTTTATTTTTAAACTTGTTCCAGAATCATTTATTAATAGAGAGTATCCTTTCCCATTAAATTGCCTTGTCATCTTTGTTGAAAGTCAATTGATCATACAGTGTGAGAATATTTCTGGAGTCTTGATTCTCTCCCAATGATGTAATTTTCTCTCTACACATGAATACTACTCTTAGAATCAGGGGGTTTGAAGCTTCTACATCTTTTCCTCCTCCTTCTTTTTCAAGATTGTTTTGTGTTCTAGATCCAATATTGCAGCCACTTGTCCTATATGGCTTTGAGTACTTAAAGTACAGATAATCCTAACTGAGATGTAGTGTAGGTATAAAATATACATTTATTTCAAAACTTAGTTTGAAGAAAAGAATGTAAAATATCTCATTAATGGTTTTGCAATACTAATCCCATATTGAAATGATATTTTGGATATACTGGGTCGAATAAAATGTATCATTAAAATTAATTTCAGATAGAGAGACAAGATAGCGGAAGAGTAAGACGCGGAGACTACCTTCCTCCCCACACAGATACACCAGAAATACATCTACACGTGGAACAACTCCTGCAGAAAACCTACTGAACGCTGGCAGAAGACCTCAGACCTCCCAAAAGGCAAGAAACTCCACACGTACCTGGGTAGGGCAAACAAAAAAAAAAAAGAAAAAACAGAGACAGAGGGATAGGGACGGGACCGGCACCAGTGGGAGGAAGCTGTGAAGCAGGAAAGATTTCCACACACTAGGAAGCCACTACGTGGGCGGAGACTGCGGGTGGAGGAGGGGGAAAGCTTCGGAGTCGCGGAGGAGAGCGTAGCAACAGGGGCGCGGAGGGCAAAGCGGAGAGATTCCCAAACGGAGGATCGACGCCGACCGGCACTCACAAGCCCGACAGGCTTGTCTGCTCCCCCGCGGTGCAGGCGGGCTGGGGGCTGAGGCACGGGCTTCGGTCGGAGCGCAGGCAGAGGACTGGGGTTGGCGGCGTGAACACAGCCTGCAGGGGGTTAGTGCACCACGGCTAGCCGGCAGGGAGTCCGGGAAAAGGTCTGGACCTGCCAAGGAGGCAAGAGACTTTTTCTTCCCTCTTTGTTTCCTGGTGCGCGAGGAGAGGGGATTGGGAGCGCTGCTTAAAGGAGCTCCAGAGAAGGGCGTGAGCCTTGACTACCAGCGCGGACCCCAAATACGGGCCTGAGACACTAGAGCTGCTGCTGCCGCCACCAGGAAGCCTGTGTGCGAGCACAGGTCACTCTCTACACCTCCCCTCCTGGAACCTGTGCAGCCCGCCAACGCCAGGGTCCCGTGATCCAGGGACGGCTTCCCCGGGAGAAGGCACGGCGCGCCTCAGGCTGGTGCAATGTCCCGCTGGCCTCTGCTGCCGCAGGCTCGCCCCGCACTCCGTGTCCCTCCCTACCCCCGCCCTGAGTGAGCCAGAGCCCCCGAGGCAGCTGCTCCTTTAACCATGTCTTGTCTGAGCGAAGAACAGATGCGCTCCAGCGACCTACATGCAGAGGCGGGGCCAAATCCAAAGCTGAGCAGCGGGAGCTGTGCGAAAAAAGAAGAGAAAGGGAAATCTCTGCCAGCAGCGGATTAAATCCCCACAATCAACTTGATGTGCCCTGCATCTGTGGAATACATGAATAGACAACGAATCATCCCAAAGTGAGGAGGTGGACTTTGAGAGCAAGATTTATTTATTTATTTATTCCTCTTTTCCTCTTTTTATGAGTGTGTATGTGTATTCTTCTGTGTGAGATTTTGTCTGTATAGCTTTGCTTTCATCATTTGTCCTAGGGTTCTATCTGTCTGGGTTTTTTGTTTTTTTTTTAACTTAAAAAATTTTTTTTTCTATCTTAATAATTTTTTATTTTAATAAACTTATTTTATATTATCTAACATTATTCTATTTTACCCTTCCTTTCTTCCTTCCTCTCTCTCTCTCTCTCTCTCTTTCTTTCTTTCTACTTTTTCTCCCTTTTATTCTGAGCCGTGTGGATGAAAGCCTCTTGGTACTGCAGCCAGGAGTCAGTGCTGTGTCTCTGAGGTGGGAGAGGAACTTCAGGACACCGGTCTACAAGAGACCTCCCAACCCCACATAATATCAAACAGTGAAAATCTCCCAGAGGTCTCCATCTCAACACCAGCACCCAGCTTCACTCAAAGACCAGCAAGCTGCAGTGCTGGATACCCTATGCCAAACAACTAGCAAGACAGGAACACAACCCCACCCATTAGCAGAGAGGCTGCCTAAAATCATAATAAGGCCACACACCAAAACACACCACCTGACGTGGACCTGCCCACCAGAAAGACAAGATCCAGCCTCATCCATCAGAACACAGGCACTAGTCCCCTCCACCACGAAGCCTACACAACCCACTGAACCAACAAGCCACTGGGGACAGACACCCAAAACAACGGGAACTACGATCCTGAAGCCTGCAAAAAGGAGACCCCAAACACAGTAAGATAAGCAAAATGAGAAGACAGAAAAACACCCAGCAGATGAAGGAGCAAGATAAAAACGCACCAGAACTAACAAATGAAGAGGAAAAAGGCAGTCTATCTGAAAAAGAATTCAGAATAATGATAGTAAACATGATCAAAGACCTTAGAAATAGAATTACCAAGGACCTAGAAGAACTAAAGAAGAAACAAGCAACAATGAACAACACAATAGATGAAATTAAAAATACTCTAGAGGGGATCAATAGCAGAATAACTGAGGCAGAAGAACGGATAAGTGACCTGGAAGATAAAATAGTGGAAATAACTACTGCAGAGCAGAATAAGGATAAAAGAATGAAAAGAACTGAGGACAGTCTCAGAGACCTCTGGGACAACATTAAATGCACCAACATTCGAAGTATAGGGGTTCCAGAAGAAGAACAGAAAAAGACAGGGACTGAGAAAATATTTGAAGAGATTATGGTTGAAAACTTCCCTAATATGGGAAAAGAAATAGTTAATCAAATCCAGGAAGCACAGAGAGTCCCATAAAGGATAAATCCAAGGAGAAACATGCCAAGGCACATACTAATCAAACTATCAAAAATTAAATACAAAGAAAACATATTAAAAGCAGCAAGGGAAAAATAACACAAAAGGGAATCCCCATCAGGTTAACATCTGATCTTTCAACAGAAACTCTTCAAGCCAGAAGGGATTGGCAGGACATATTTAAAGTGATGAAGGAGAAACACGTGCAACCAAGATTAATCTACCCAGCAAGGACCTCATTCAGATTTGATGGAGAAATTAAAACCTTCACAGACAAGCAAAAGCTGAGAGAGTTCAGCACCACCAAACCAGCTTTACAACAAATGCTAAAGGAACTTCTCTAGGCAAGAAACACAAGAGAAGGAAAAGACCTACAATAACAAACCCAAAACAATTAAGAAAATGGGAATAGGAACATACATGTCGATAATCACCTTAAATGTAAATGGATTAAATGCTCCCACCAAAAGACACAGACTGGCTGAATGGATACAAAAACAAAACCCATATATATATGCTGTCTACAAGAGACCCACTTCAGACCTAGAGACACATACAGACTGAAAGTAAGGGGATGGAAAAAGATATTCCATGCAAACAGAAACCAAAAGAAAGCTGGAATAGCAATTCTCATATCAGACAAAATAGACTTTAAAGACTATTACAAGAGACAAAGAAGGGCACTACATCATGATCAGGGGATCGATCCAAGAAGAAGATATAACAATTGTAAATATGTATGCACCCAACACAGGAGAACCTCAATACATAAGGCAGATACTAACAGCCATAAATGGGGAAATCGACAGTAACACATTCATAGTAGGGGACTTTAACACCCCACTTTCACCAATGGACAGATCATCCACAATGAAAATAAATAAGGAAACACAAGCTTTAAATGATACATTAAGCAAGATGGACTTAATTGATATTTATAGGACATTCCATCCAAAAACAACAGAATACACATTTTTCTCAAGTGCTCATGGAACACTCTCCAGGATAGATCATATCTTGGGTCACAAATCAAGCCTTGGTAAATTTAAGAAAATTGAAATCGTATCAAGTCTCTTTTCTGACCACAACGCTATAAGACTACATATCAATTACAGGAAAAGATCTGTAAATAATAAAAACACATGGAGGCTAAACAATACACTACTTAATAATGAAGTGACCACTGAAGAAATCAAAGAGGAAATCAAAAAATACCTAGACACAAATGACAATGCAGACACGACGACCCAAAACCTATGGGATGCAGCAAA
>RJWK010069455.1:0-11131 GCA_004363435.1 Platanista minor | reverse complement strand
CTCTTCATCGCGCTGCGCGGGCCTGACTGTCGCGCCCTCTCCTGTTGCAGAGCACAGGCTCCAGACACGCAAGCTCAGTAGTTGTGGCTCACTGGCCTAGCCGCTCCGCGGCATGTGGGATCTTCCCAGACCGGGGCATGAACCCGTGTCCCCTGCTTCGGCAGGCGGATTCTTAACCACTGCGCCACCAGGGAAGCCCTATTTACTTATTTTTAATAATTTTTTTTTTAAAGAAAAGGCTCTTGGGCTTCCCTGGTGGCGCAGTGGTTGAGAGTCCACCTGCCAATGCAGGGGACACGGGTTCGTGCCCGGGTCCGGGAAGATCCCACATGCTGCGGAGCAGCTGGGCCCATGAGCCGTGGCCGCTGAGCCTGTGCGTCCAGAGCCTGTGCTCCGCAACAGGAGAGGCCACAACAGTGAGAGGCCCGCGTACCGCAAAAAAAAAAAAAAAAAAAAGACAAGACTCTTGAATGAGGCAGACCCTTAAAGACCCTGCCTGGGTCTCCAGTGGAGTCACCAGGTCTTGGTACCACTTTCATTGCCCCCCCCCAACTTCTTCTCAGCTGTTGGGTCTCAAGCTGGACCCCCAGAAGGTCCCAACAAGACCAGCAGCCCAGAGGACGAATGTGGCTAATGGAATCTGGCCTGGACTCTTGTGTCTGGCACCAGTTCAGCAATGGGGATATAAAAAACCCAGACATCACCTCATCACTGTTTCATCAAAAGAGGAGACTTTCTTCCCACACATCCCTGCTGAGGACAAGTCCCTGCTGGCTGCGTGGCCTGGGAGGGAGCAGGGAGAGCAGAGGAGGGAGTCTGGGGAGTTCTCCCCATTGGGGGGTGGGTGTCAGAGGGCAGCCCTGGGACTAGCCACTTGGTAACCAGGATAACCCTGATGCTGGGTATTGTGTGGACACCTGACAAGCATAAGCCTCTCTACCCCACCCCATACCCCGTGAAGGAGGTACTGGCCCTTTCTAAGGAGATGTGAAGTGGCTTGTCTGAGGTCACTGAGCTACACCCAGGATTTGCCCCAAGTCTGACTGACTCCAGAGCTGGTGCTCTCTGCTTCCTAGGATCCAAGGGGCCCGTGGCCTAAGCACACCTCTCTTCAAACAACATGTGCAACCTTGGGCAGGTCTGAGACCCTTCTGAATGCTTCCATATCCCCCAAAGCCTCTGGATTTTCAGAGGAAAACTCTGGGCCACCTAACCTCTTCCTCCAGGATAGCTCTGCCATGCGTTTACATGTTGGGCTTTCCTGGAAGATTTGATCTGAACACAGGGCCTGACAGCCTCAGAAAGTGAACTAAAACAGCAACCAGACAGACAAACAGAACCCCCACAGGCCCAGACAGTCTCCAAGAGCTACAATAGGAAGGTTCCCGCAGTCCCAGATACCCGATGCACTCTTTCTAGGGGCCAGTCCTGCCCCGCCGGCCCCTCTGGCTGCCTGCTCAGTCCACCTGGCTCAGGGTCCTCATGCTTCCTCCCCTCTACCCCACTCTAGAGGACCTGGGGTCCCCTCATGCCTCACTGAGTGCAAGTCAGACTACTAGGGACCCTGTAGGCGTCTCAGGACTCCTCAGCAGGGCCCCCCAAGGCCAGTGCACCAGCACGACGAGGCAGAGGTGGGCCTCACCACCCCCCAATCCCCATCTTCCTTTCTTCACCCACCTTCTTTGGGGTGATTACTGGGAAAACGGGCCCAAGGGTGTCTTAGGAGAAGCTATGAATTCAGATTTTTATGCTAAATCACCTGGTTGTTTTTTTGTTGGTTTTTTTTTTTTGGCAGTGCCACGCAGCATGCGGGATTTTAGTTCCCTGACCAGGGATTGAACCAGTGCCCCCTGCAGTGGAAGTGCGGAGCCCTAACCACTGGACCGCCGGGGAAGTCCCCACCTGGTTGTTAAACGTAGACAACAGTTCTGGTCGTTTGCTACGTGATCTCAAAACTGCCCTTCCGCTGCTCTGCTTGGCATCCCGGGGGCTAACCCTTGTGAACTACATTTCCCAAGTTCCTTTGCCAGCTGGCCCTGGTTGGGTTCAGCCAATGGGAGGCACCGAAGGGAGACTGGAGGGTGGGAAGAAGGCAGGGTATTTCCCCCTCTCTGAGCAGTGCCTGGGTATCCTCCGAAGCTCTACTGCCCCGCCTGCAGCCCATTCTCCGCGATTCCAGGCCATGAGTTCCAGTAACCCCTCCCCCATTTCCTGTTTGGCTTTTCAAAATTGCCGCTATGGAACCCCTTAAAGTGGGTTCTGTTTTTCTGACTGATACAGCAACTAATTCAAATCCTCTTTTTCCCCCCACATTAAGAAAAAAAAATATGACAAAATTTACCATTTTAATCATTTTTAAGTGTACAGTTCAGTGGCTTTAATTACATTCACAATGTTGGGCAACCATGACGACTAACCATTTGCTAATTAAAGCCTTTTAATGTCCTTGGGGCTGAACCAAGCTGGTCTGCAACCTACATCAGCCTGCGTGACCTTCACTTTGCAGGCAGCAAATACCCTCTCATGAATTCTCCCACCTGAGCATCCCAAAGCCCCTGATGTTAATGGGAGAGGGAAGATGACCCCCGTTTCACAGAGGAGGAAACTGGGGCTCAGCAAGGTCAAGGCTACTGACCAAGACACCCGATTCCAAGCCCTGTGCTCTGTCCTCTTAGCTTCCCCAGCTTTCTGTTAGCTCCCCGCCTCCCCACTCTCCAAACCCGTGCAAACTCCTGCCACTGAGCTTCCCCACAAAGTGTCATCCCAGAGAGTTGGGTGGGGGTGGGGGTCCTTGGGGTCTGCACACCCAAGGACACCACAGAGCTGGGCACCAAATAAGAATAATGATGACAACAACAACAATAATAATACCACCTAATGTTTATTCACACTCAATTCCTTCTGCATGTGGGAAGGAAGGAAGAGTTCTGAGGGTCTCATGTCTGTGCTTTTCAGCGGTCAGATAGAAGAAGGGGGTGGTGGAAAAGCTCAGAGCAGAGGCCTCCATAATTGAAACAACCCAACTATCACTTATCAAGGTCCAACTACGTTCCCCAGTTTGAGGTACTTTGTCTCTTAATCCTCATGAATGAGAAAACAGAGGCTCCTCAGGGAGGTGGACTCACCTGGTTCCACAGCAGGAAGGGCTAGAGCCGGGACCCACACCTAAGTCAGTTTGGTCCCCAAAGACCAAGACTGCCCCGCCTGCCCTGACACTCCCCCTCTGTTCACTCTGGCCTCCCAGCCTTTGCACGGGCTGTTCCCACACACTGAGCAGCGACCATGAGGGATGATGAAGTGGGTCTCAGATTGGGCGGAAGACGTCTCCCAGGCCTGCCGCAGCCCTTCCCAGTTGCCGGGCAGGGCCCTGGACCAGCGCCCAGGCTCTGCTGCAGCCTGAAGAGGAGAGGCAGTTGCTGGGGTGTGGGGGTGGGCACAACGGCAACGGGGAGAGGGGCCCCGGCGTGGGGATGGAGGCCTTCAGTGACCCCACGTCTCCACCAGGGCATGACAGACATTCTATGTCAAGCCGTGAGCCACTCACAGACCTGGGTTTAAACCTGGCTCTGAATAACACACATTCAGGTTTGCCTGTGAACACATAATCCTGCTCTGAAGGACACTTGAGAATCATCCTGGTTGCCTCCAGGGGAGGAGCTGGGTGGCTGTGGACCAAGGCAGAGGAGGCAGACTTTTCACTGTCTACCCTTTGGGCCCTTGGACTTTTGAACCATTAATAAATAATTTAAAAAATTTAAATCCTGGATTGGTAAATCACTGTGTGACCCTGAGTTAGTCACTTAGCCTCTCTGAGCCTCTATTTCCCCAACTGTAAAAGAGTGTTAATTATAGCATTTACTCCATAGGGTAAGGGTAAAGCATAAATTAAAGCATGCATGCAAAGAGTTAAGCATGACACCTGACACACAATAAGAGCTCCCAGAATGGGATTGCTATTATTATTATTGGCCATTTGCCTGACAGACTCCAGACAAGGGCTACTGCCACAGTCCTCTGTCACCTTCCAGGATCTCATCCTCAACATGGAGGCCATTCCAGCAAACGCCAGCTCTGTTGCCACTAGCTCTGTGACTTGTGTAGATCATGTCACTGCTCTGGCTCTGTGCCTCTGTTTCCTCCTCTGTGAAACAGAGACACTAGAACTTGCCCTCTAGCCACAAGACTATTAACAGTCAAGATTGGTCATTCAACATTTCCTAGCGATCTCGGTACCACACACATATGGTGCCTGGCACAGGGTGCCAGGGTAAGGGTGAAGGGCTCACAGTCTGGTGGGGGAGGGAGGCAGATATATTAACCGATGCTTACAAGAGAGAGACGTGGTGGATGAGGGAAAGAGAAATAAGAGAGGGCAGCAAAGGAGCCTAGCCCAGCCTGGGGAGGGAAGGACAAAAAGGAAGCCTTCCTGGAGGAGGTGTTGCCACACCTGAGCACTGAAGGATGATCAGGGGTTGGTCAGTCAGTTAAAGGAGAAAGGGGGGACTTCCCTGGTGATTCACTGGTTAAGACTTTGCACTTCCACTGCAGGGGGCACAGGTTTGATCCCTGGTCAGGGAACTAAGATCCCACATACCATGCGGCGTGGCCAATAAATAAATAAAGAAAAATTTTTAAATTTGTAAAAAGGAGAAAGGGGGTCAGAAAAGGAAATGCAGGCAGGAGAAGCAGTAAGAGCAAGGGCTGGAGGTAGAAGACCCAATGGGTTGTTCCAGAACAAACAGGAAGGAGGCTTGGTGCCGAGGGCAGTGGGAAGCAGAGGAAAGTCTTTTGTCATCGACCTTAAAGGATTGCCTGGCTTCAGAGCCCAGCTCTACCTCTTATCAGTTGTGTGACCTTGGGCAAGTTACTTAACTTCTCTGTGCCAAATGAGGGGAACAGTGCTTACCCCATACTGTTTCTGTGAGGATAAAAGTGAGTTAATTCATGTAAGGTGCTTAGGACAGGACCTGGCACACAGCACTGTTCAGCTGTCTTCTGCAGGCCCAGGTACACAGCGGCCTTCAAGGAGAGGATGCTGCTTAAATATTTGCTGAGTGGATGAACAAATGAGCAAACAGGCTGCCAAACCCTTGCACAGTCCCATGGCCCCTTGCCCACGCTCAGGGTTGGGGCCTGCCCTGACCTCTCCACTTCCTGACCACTGAGCAGGGATCACAGATCACCTGGAGGCTCAGTGATGCCCCCCCCACACACACACACACATCTGGGAACCACCTTGGTCACAACATGCCCACTGCCAGCCCATCCCCCATCTCCGACACAGTTTACAGGGACCTGGACTTGACCACCCCAGGCTGAGGGGGCTGGGCTGGGCCTCAAAGGGGAAGGAGACCCTTGTTTATTGTCACCTGCTAGTACCATGTCTGGCACAGGGATACACCTCCAATAACTCAGGTCTGACTCTCAGGGAGGTGAGGACCGGCCTGGAGGGAGGGGGAGCCCACCCCTAGGCCATGGGGCTCCGAGGCTGGGCTTCTCCACCATCCCCATCACCCACCCTGTCCTTCCTCTCCCTTGTCTGCCAGGCCTGGCTGCCGAGGCCCCTGTTCAGACACAGAGGAGATTCAGTTCCAAGGTGAGAAATTCAGGGTTGGGGGAGGTGAGGGTAAATCAGAAGCAGGATGCAGTGAGGACACCTTCAAGATCATTCACACTGTACAAAAGGGGAACCTGAGGCCCACAGAGAATCCGTAAGTCACGTTGTCAGGCTGCCCAGCCCACCTATGGCAGGGCTGGGATGGGACCTGCTCCTTCCTCCCAGTGCTCAGGGAAGCTCCAGAGCCTGCAGCCTGAAACAGCCTGACTGTCTGCAAATGGGAACCAGGAAAAAGGGGAGGGAGGGAGTGGTTTGCAGGCAGTTTGCTGGAGAGAGCCTTGGGGGAGCCCTATAACTGGCACTGCAGCTAAGGGTCCAGAGCAGGGAGTAGTGCCCAGCAGAGGAAGCAGCCACCCTCCCCCAGCCCCCCGACCCGTGCCTGCTGCCACCACAGCAGTGGGGATGCTGCAGACGCTGCTGCGGCCCTGGCTGAGTCCCCAGCCTGGCCTGCAGCTCTGCAGAGGGAGGGACGTGGGAGGAGATGCTGAGTCAGGCTCTGCCACTCCAGACCCAGCCGCAGTGAGAGCAGAATGCCCAGAAAGGCCCGCTGGGGGGTGGCCTGGTGACCTTACCCTGCAGCTGGGCGGAAGGAGAGGGCAGGAGTTGGGCTTTCATTCCCTGCCTGGTCAGGCCTGCAGGCCCCAGGGCGACTTGGCTTTAGTGGCTGGGCCTGAAGAAAGGGGGCAGAAAGGGGGCAGAAAGGGGGCCTGAGGCGGAGCAGAGGAGAAGCTTCTTCAGGCCTGGCGGCTGGGTCTGAAAGGGGCAGTGCCAGGAGGGGGCATCCAGGCCCTGCCCTGAGGGAGTTGACTGATGGCCTGGGGCAGGGATAGGGGAGATGTAGCACTGACACAATTCACTGTGTGACAAGATAGCTGAGGTGGGATGAAAAAAGGCACTTGATGGATGATGATAATGACATTAATCATAGCAGTAGTGACAATAATGATTCAGCGCAGGTGCTGGGCCAGTCACTGTGAGGCTCAGCATAGCCCTATGAGGGAGGCATTATTTTTCCCCCTTTTACAGATGAGGTAACTGAGGCCTGCACAGCTGGCTTGCTCCATCCTCGCCCCAGAGACCCTTGTGGGCCCCTCCTCCTGGAATCTGAGCTCCAGGAGGGTGGGGCTCTGACTGTTTTGGCCCCTGCTCTTTCCTCCACCCGGAACCTTCAACCCAACCTGCACTCAGTACACAAGATAAGTGGATGCAGGAAGCCAGCCCCGTGGGGGGCAGAGAGAGGGCACACCCGCCACCCTTCCCCACTTCTCCACGTAAGTGGAGATACGTCCAACCCTGCATTTGTGTCTGGCAAAACCCACTGTCTGGTCTGAGCCTCATGGTGTCTCAAGAGGTGGCCAAGGCCTGGAAAATCACCCCCAATTCACTGATGAGAAAACTGAGGCTCAGGGAGGTTATGTGCCTTGCTTAGGGCCCCAGCCAGCACTGGTGGGCCAGGCCCCTTCCCCTCCTCCTCCCAGAGCCTATCAGCCCTCTGTGAGGGAGGACCGGCTTGCTGCCAGGGATCAACGATGCCAGTGGTAGCTAACATTTAGGGAGTGCTTACAATGGGCCTGGTATGTAGCATCTTATCTAATTCTCACAACAACATTTTGGGTTTTTGGTGACAGTTTATTAAGATATAATTCACATAGCATACAATTCACCCACTTAAAGTGTATGAGTCAATGGTTTCTAGCATATTCAGAGTGTGCAACCATCACCACACCATAATCAATTTTAGACCATTTTCATCACCCCCAAAATAAACCCTGTACTCTTTAACTATCAGCCCTCAAGCCCCTCATCCCTACAGCTCCAGGCAACCACTAATCTACTTTCTTCCCTGTAGATATACCTATTCTGGATATTTCATATAAATGGAGTCATATAATATCCAACGACCTTTTGAATGGGGTGTTATTATTGCTCCTGTTTCCCAGATGAAAGTGACTGAGGCTTGGACAGGTGAAAACCTTACCAAGGGCCTCAATGAAGCGGTAATGGGGAGGATTGGAACCCAGGCCCACCTGACTCCAGAGGTCCTGCTCTTTGTCCTCAACTCCTCCAGTTAGGGAGCCTGGGAGCTCATTGAGTACCCCACTCACCCCCTCCCTTCTACCTGAATCCAGGGCCCCACCCACAAATTCCTCCATCACACTCAGGGTTTCTGCCAGGGAAACCCCAGGCCCAGAAATCACACACAGTTCTCTCATGACCCTTGCTCTCAATCCTTCAGGCCTCAGCTATGCCACCCCCTCTGAGAAGCTTTTCCTGACTGCTCACTTTCTTGGCACTCCACTGCCCACACGCCTTTGTCCACAGAAGACCGGGCAGCCTGGCTCCCTCTCTGTGGTTGGGAAATTGAGGCCCTGGGGAGGTGTCTGGGGTCACCCAGTGAGATAAGGCAGAGCGGGGAGCAGGGCCAGACTCCTGACTCCCAGAGCAATGCTCTTCCTCCTAGCTATTCCAAACAGGAAGCCCTCATCTCCTCCACCCTTATCCCATCCTGAAAGTGGTGTCATCAGGCCCACGGGCAAGAGGGGGAAACTGAGGCTCAGCAGAGTTAGTGATCTGCTCAAGGCCACAGGCACTGAGCCAGGACTCACCTGCTGACTCCCCAACCTCCCCCACCAGATGCGCTGAGTCAGGAGCCCCAGCTTGTGGCTCCCATGGCTCCTGGACTTGCCCCTTTACCAACCCTCATAAAATCAGCTCCTTACTTTGTGATGAGGGGAGTTGGGATTCCCGTCTTCTTCGTGGCTGTATTCCCAGTGCAGTCCTGAGCCTGGTGCAGGTTCAGGAATTGTTTGTTGAATGGATGATGGAAGAAGGGAAGGAAGGGAGGAGTGGGGGTGGGGGGAGGGGGTGGTGTGGGTCGTTAAACCACCTGCTCAGAATCGCAGGATGCCTTTTACTAGAACCACAGGGTCTTACACCAATTCTTCTGACTCCCGAACCTAGAACTCTTTACATCCGTGGGTCTTATGCCTCTTGGGGAGTCACCCACACAATCCTGCGCCCAGTTTTGAGGGCTCCTGGCCCGCTGGAGCTCACCCACAGGCCCCCAGGAGTCGAGTCTCTGTACTGCAGGTTGAGGACCTTGTACAGCTACACAGCCCTGTCCTGGGGACACAACTGACGTGAACACACTTCACCAGAGCCTGAAGCACAGCACACTGCCTCAATCTTGAGCCTGTATGGAGCTGCAGCCCCTGGCACACGGCAGTTCTGACACCATTCCTCCACCTCCTCCCTCCTCACTCACATGGCCCGCTGTCCCTCCCCAGGAGCTGCCACCAGCCAGGGATGTGCTGGAATGCTTGTTAATGTTATTTAAGCCGCCATCAGGCCTGGCAGCCTACGCCCTCAGCCTCCGGGGCAGGGAAGCCTGCATCCCACATCTGGGTCCCCCGATGACTCAGCAGGACCCAGCCCCTCTTCCCTTGACCCTAACACCATCTTGGTCATAAGGGGCAGAGGATGGGCAGGGTCCAAGGCTCAGGAACTCTCCCAGTGTCCAGAATGGTGCTGCAGACACAATCAGTATCAGTTGTGTTTATTGAGGGTTTTCTAAGCCAGAAATGGTGTTAGGGTTTTTGCATACGTTTTTTCACCAAATCTCAAATGAAGCTGGTCCTGTTACACCCCATTTTACAGATGCGGAAACTGAGCCACAGAAAGGAGAGTCACTTGTCTGAGGTATCCCAGAGGGAGTGCAGGCATTCGGTCTTGGGTTGCTCCGACCTCAAGGGTGGATTCTGAACCATTAGTTACTGTTGATTGCTCCCCTTCACCTGGGTAGGCGTCTGTCCTTGTAAGCCCAGCACCAGCAATATTCCGTGTGGGGTGGCAGATTCACATTCATTACCATTTCTCAGAGGATGCAGAGTTTGCTGAACCTCAGCTTGTCTTTTCATTTGCAGTCATAAAATATTAAAGCCGGAAGATGCCCTGGTGACTGGGATTGTCTAGTCTTCCCATTTTATGAAGTGGGAAGCTGAGGCCCAGAGATTCACACGACTTGGACAAGGTGTTCCCAAGTCACAGGTAATTAGGAACAAACCCAGGACTCCGGATGTCATGTCAATGCTCCCTAAAATCAAAGAATGTGAGCTCAGGAAACAATGTCCAGGGCCTTCCGGTCCAAGCCTCTCATTTTACAGAAGGGGAAACCGAGACTCAGAGAAGAGTGATATACAGTCTTCTAAGAGTGATATACAGGCAGGCAGGGTGTACCATCAATGGACCCAAAAGTTCCAGTTTTGTACTAGCAGTGACCAGACATATGAGATGACCTATCAGAGCCTCATCTGTGAAGTGGCAATAATAAAACCTATAGTACAGACTCACTGTCAGGAGTATAAATGATGCTGGCCCTTCGGCCAGCACCCAACACATACTAAGTGCTCAATTCACCATATACTTGATTAACACTGGTAGGCTCTTGTCATTTTCCTCCTCTGCCATCTGCCTTCCAGGTCAAACGTTTCTCGATACAGTACAGTGGGTAAGACTGTGAACTACTGCTTCAGCCACTTGTTAGCTGGGTGACTTTGGACTGGTTACTAATTTGTGACTCTGGGCTTCAAATGTCTCATCAGTAAACTGGCAAATACAGGACCTACCAGGCAGGGCTGTTGGGGGATGGAAATAATACATGTGACAGGTTTAATGCAAAGCCAGGCATACAGTAAGTGCTCAACATATTTGAGCTACCACAATTACTTATTACTTTCATGGCCATGTCGCATGTCTGTCACATCTCTGGCTGCAGGCCGCCTGCTCCACCAGGAAGGATCTGGTCCCCAACCTCCAGAACTCTCCAGTGTCAGGATTGCTAATGCAGCAAGGGAAGGAGATCTCAGAGATCTGCGCCTCCACGGGGACGCAGCTCTAATTTCTCAGTGCCTGCCTGGAGACAGGAATTCTGAAAATGCTGGACGAAATTCCGATCTTTGCAGTTGTGGAAGTGTCCTGGAAGAGCCCCCCATTTTACAGGTGCAGAAACTGAGGTCTGGGGAGGGGAAGGTTGCTGCCCACAGATGCACAGACGCCCGGACACAGGCCCAGGGCATGACGCACCAGTGTCGTCGCTTGTGGCACAGTACCCCAGGGACAATGCCCTTCCCCAGGGACAGTGCCCTTCCCCAGGAGCCCCCGCCCCCGAAGAGCGCTGGCCGGGCCCCTCCCAGAGCCCCGCCTCCTGCGTTCGAGGTTGTTCGTCCCGCCCTTTCGGTGGCCTCTCGGCCTCTGTCCCGGCTTTATTCACGACGAAGAGAGCGATGGCAACCAAGGCCGCCGCCACCTTTCTGCGGTCTCCAGGGATGCTTTTTTTAAAAAATAAATTTTATTTATTTATTGTTTGTGTTGGGTCTTCATTGCTGTGTGCAGGCTTTCTCTAGTTGGGGTGAGCGGGGGCTACTCTTTGTTGCGGTGCGCGGACTTCTCATTGTCATGGCTTCTCTTGCTGCGGAACACGGGCTCTAGGCGCGTAGGCTTCAGTAGTTGTGGCAC
>RJWK010069454.1:0-11131 GCA_004363435.1 Platanista minor | reverse complement strand
TATATATATGTGCCACATCTCCTTTATCCATTCTTCTGTTGATGGACACTTAGGTTGCTTCCATGTCTTAGTGAGAATGTAAACTGATACAGCTACTATGGAGAACAGTGTGGAAGTTCCTTAAAAAACTAAAAATATAACTACCATATGATCCAGCATTCCCACTACTGGGCATATACCCTGAGAAAACCATAATTCAAAACGAGTCATGTACCACAATGTTCATTGCAGCTCTATTCACAATAGCCAGGACATGGAGGCCTTCTTTCTGAGCACACACAGTAACTCTACACCAATTCAACTTAGGGACAAAAAACTTCCACTCTTGCCCATATTAACCCCCATCTTTTACATTTTCCTGGGTTCAGGCAACCCTATTTGCTTCCTTTAGCATGTTCAATTAACAGAGCCTGAAGGTAGAATTTATATAATACATGCAGGGGATATATTCCCCAATGTAAAACAATGTCCATTTCCACAATACAATCAGGAAAAAGAGATGCAATCATTTATAAAGCCCATTCAAATACATCAAGTTTCTTATAAATTTTCACTTAAATTCTATTAACTCTTTACCTCTTAATAATCACATCCATTAAGGCCACATCAACAAGTTTTAGTCTTACAAGGAGTTCCAGAATCTTATTCTTTTAATCTCCTGGCCATTTTACCCAGTCCTGTGTAAAATGCTTTGGGTCCCAGGTGAGGTGTCAAGCCAAAGGACCCAGATCTCTTTGTCAATCCTTAACTTGATTAATTTGCCTACGTGTTGCAACTGCAAAATTGCTGGTCAGATTTCTCAATGTAATTTTTCCTTTTGACTTTAAAATTTTTTCTAAACTAGGGTAAACAAAGTAGACTTATCTGAGGTCTTTTAACATTAGAGGGACAAATGATGGCTCACCCCATCATAGGTATGGCTGTATTAAAATTATTGTTTTAACCCTATAAATGTCTGTTTTATTTATCTCATTTCTTAACTATCTGAACATTTCCATCCTTTTGGGATAAGTTCTGTGATTCTTCCCTTTTTGATTCCTCTTTATTTTGCCACTTTTAATATTTGCTTTATTTACCTTTTTTTAAAATAACCCTTTGTTGGGAAGAATCTCTTGAATTTCCACTCATTTTCTTCCTATTTTCTTGTTAATTAACCTAATGGTTTTATTAACATCCATAGACCCATTGAGGGGAAATTGAGTCCACAAATTCAATAAGGTTTCCCAAACTTCTTTTTTTTTTTTTAGTTTACAGGCATTCTTAAGGTAAGCTGTTATATTTCTCTGTATCTACCTTTTAATTTGATCTTTCCATCAGTACCAGTAAAATAGGTGTTTATGATGAGCGCTCTCTAAAATTTTTATCAATTTAGAAGTTTTTTCAATTCAAAGGATCCATTGTCTGGCCATTGACCAGTAGGATATTAATAGTGACTCAAACCAATAAACCTACTTATGGAAAGACCCAGAGGTTACTTTCCAGGCTTAGTACTATGGACACAAGAGGCATTCCTGGTGAGGGCACAGATGGTATAGCCCCCATGATCCAAAAATAGTGTAAGACAGTAAAGACTTTGTTGTATAACTAATAAAGCAAGAAAAGTTGAGACAATGAAGATCTCTTAGGACTGAGATCCCTTATAACATATTCCCTTGAGAGTTGGCATGGCCAGAAAAATTGACTGCTCTGAATTCCAGTCTATTTGACTGGCTGTAAAATTCACATCAGTATGTGTACCTTCTGGATGGCTGATACTAGAGAGACTGGTTAACAAATCAGGCTCTCAAGATATAGAACAAGACAAAAGGAAAACCCAATCAGACCAATGGTTTTCCTCCTTACGACAATGGACACAAAAGACAGAGACAAAGAAAAACGTGAGCATCTCTGGGAGGAAAAAGATCAACAAACCAAGAGTCTCCAAGTTCAAGGAGCTAGTACCACAAATATTTTCTCCTGATGATATAATTTTAGAAAAGAAAAAAAATATCTTATCACTTTCATTTTTGACAAAATTTGCAGGCAGAGGTTCTGGAGACTGACTGACATGGTAAGAATTATCACCTCCTGGGACTTCCCTGGTGGTCCTGTGGTTAAGATTCTGTGCTTCCACTGCAGGGGGCACAGGCTCAATCTCTCGTCAGGAAACTAATATCCCCTTCAAGCATGGCACATCCAAAAAAAAAGAGAAGAATTATCACCTCCTGAAGGCTTTTATAAGGTGTCCCAGGATCTCTTAACTGCAGCAGCTTTGGTGCAAGTAGTGTCTAGTTAGTAATGATGGGTCCCACCAGAGTAACTATAAAGGATATTCTTCTGGCTGGTCTAAGAATTAAATTGACATGAGACACTGACAGGAGAAAATCACACAAAAGTTTAATAACATGTATACATGGGAGAGATAGACCCAGGAAAACTGAGAGTAACTTACCAAAATGGCTGAAAAAATGCATTTTAAATACCCTTTTCAGCTAAAGAAAAAAGAAGATGTTGGGGGTCAGTGTCTAGGACCTCAAAGAGGGAGGAAGGCAACTAATATGGAAATGAAAAGCAAATGTTTGATAAATAAATGTTTGCTGGGCCAAACAGAGAGAATGGGACACAGTGGACTCTGATCTCTAGGCCCTGTTGAGTTTCCTCCACTATACCTAATCCATATTCTTTGCAGATACCTCTGGTGATATCTCTATTCCAGGAACATGTTCTCTATGTAAATTCTTTAGGCAATTGGGGGAAAGTCAGTTTCTTTTTTAGTTTTTTAAGCCTTGATAGTTTCAGCTCAAAATAATCCACAAGCAAAGAGACATTTGGGGGAGACAAGTTTCACTCTCCTCCATGGCATCCCATACAGTGTTCTTTCTGTGAATGCAAGCAATACCCATCTGTGATACTCCTGGAGAAGCATTTAACATGATTTGTAAGCAAATGTACTTTAGAAGCTAATTGCTAACTGAGTTCTATGTAGTGTTCCTTCTGTAAATGCAGGTAGTAAACATTATGTGATGTGCCTAATGTAGTGTTAAGAAAACTGTAAGAAAGTCTTTCTTACCTTCTTCCTGTAAACTGCATACCACCCTGTATTTTTAAGTGATCCCAAGTCATATCCATTTTGTGATGCATGCAATTCTAGTGGTTAACAGACTTGTAAGCCAAAGAACTTTGAGGGCAATCTCTTTTCCATTGTCCCACTTGAGTCATTTTATCTTTGGACCATCGTTTTGATAATGGTCCTTTAGGGGATTGCAACGTGGGACAACTAGAAGTTATTTTGACCAAGGGTGAAAGACACTTTAGTGGGTTTTTTCTGTAAACTTATTTTTATTTTAAATGATTATTGTGTAGTAATAGCCTCTTCACAGTAGAAAATAATTTCAGACAGAGACTTGGTAAAACATGGGTATTCAGGTTAAAAGGGAAGAGGGAAGCAGTAGGGGTCAAGTCAGACCTATCATTTTATCAGTTTTTCTTTAACTTTTTACTAGCTTTTTGCAGTAACTCCTTTTTTTTTTTTTTTGTGCACGGGCCTCTTACTGTTGTGGCCTCTCCCATTGTGGAGCACAGGCTCCGGACATACAGGCTCAGTGGCCATGGCTCACTGGCCTAGCCACTCTGCAGCATGTAGGATCTTCCCGGACTGGGGCATGAACCCGTGTCCCCTGCATCGGCAGGTGGACTCTCAACCACTGCACCACCAGGGAAGGCCTGCAGTAACTCTTTTAATGAAGCTATTTTGGATTCTTGAAGGTTATGTCAATGGTGTTAACAATAAAAACATTGACTGGCCACTTGCCATGAGACAGCGATGCCATGTACTAAATTAGATCATTTAATCTGTGAATTATATTATTTTATCAGAAATTAAATGTATCTCAATACTGAATTGTTATTGAATGCAAGTCTGTGTGTCCAATGCCCAGTGAGGTCAAACAACACCAAAATGTTGGAGTTTGGAGCAGAGAAGATTTATTGCAAGGCCATGCAAGGAGAGAGGTGGCTTATGCCTTAAAAAGCCTGAATTCCTCAAAGGCTTTCAGCAAAATCCTTTTAAAGGCAAGGTGAAGGAGTGGTGTAGTTAGTTGTTGCAAACTTATTAGTGTAAAATTCTTTGTTCTTGCAGTTGTCCATGTGGATCAGGTCACGGTCAGGTCATGACATTCCTGTGTAAACCTCCAACAAGACAAATGATGTTCTCTGTTCAGGTCCGGTCACGTTCAGGTCTTGATGTTCCTGTATATTTTAAGCTATAGGCAATATTATTTTACAAAATGTACAGAGCCAGCATGACTAAGCACGGGCAACAGAACACAAGGTTAAAGTAAGGTTAAAGTAAAAGGAACAGATCTAATATGGAGTCAGATTTCTTCCCTATTACTATGCCCCCTTTTCTTTGATACTCCCCAATCTTGAGGAGAACAGGTGTTGGACAAGAAGGGGAATAATGTTTTGGATAGAGAGGTTAATCATAAACTTGGCAGAGGAACTTGGTTTTAGAGAGACTCAGTTTCAACTTCCAATCCTGTTTTATCCTTCCCCATCTCTTTCAGGGAATGGGGTAACAACTGCTCTGGCTACTGGAATGGGGTATAGTCCTACCTCAATTTGGTGAGTGGACACCAAGTGGGAAATATTTCCAAGTTCCAAATCCTGGATCTGAGTCTTGTATAATAAAGATCTCATCCCCTGAGGAATTCAGGAGAATAAGCTTGAAACCAGTCTGGACCTTGCACTTTGGGGGAGACGTTGCCAGGTAGCCAAATGTCTACTTTAATCTAAGTAGGTTTTAACTTCTGATTTGGTATTAACATATGGATAACAGGAGCTATTGGACACAACACATCTTTTTCTGCTGGCATCTAATCTAAAACAACTTTATTGTTTAAAAATTTAATTGTTACAAGAAGAGACCTTGAGGTCATAAGGTCGTAGCTGCCATCTGCCAGCAGACATTGCTTTGAGAATGGCTGGTGGCAACCAAAGTATGACACAGCTCAGAAAACTCAAGTTCTCTAAAACACAGGAATGAATCTGAAATCACATCCACAATGGCCACCTAGTTTTACCTTGGATGTCTGAGCCACAGCTATTCCATTTTTGACTTTCAAATGTAATACCCTCTTCAATGGCCAAGGCAGATGGAAAATACATGTGCAAACAGTCATAAAAAAGCCACTCTGGTCAGTAAAATTCAAGTTAAACCATATATCAGCCAGAACAACTTCACCATACCTCAAAATATATGCAGATTTTCTCATCATTTCTCCTTTTGATTACAAATCCGTTAACAGACCAAAACATGCCCTTCAATGCCAGGGTATTTTAGCTGCTTGCCCTGGGTCTAGATCTTGTCTCTTGGTGCTAGACCTCCCTTATATTTGCCTAGATATTCACATTGAGGGAAAACTGATCAGATAGTGACAAGAGCCTCAGAGGTATGCTAATGGGGAAACACTTTGTAAGTCATATATTTTACCACTTATACCTAATTGTCACACAAGCATAGTACATGTGCTTTCAGCAATAAACTTAAAGAAGACAGTGATACATCATGAGTAGTTACACTCTGTGAAAACTCCGCTAGATAATTTTCCTTTCCTACTGAACATCAGGGCAAAAGTGTGGCTAACACAATAATTTTCATAAATACAGACGTCCAGAAACTGAAGAACTAGAATTCAATGTCTATTAAAACATAATCTTTTTTTCTTTAAAACATTACCTCCATCTCCACAAACACACCACATCAAGACTAATTTGTTTGTAAAATAAATCTGGTCAATTGACTAGATAGGCTTCTCTAAACTGGCTGTGGTGGAACTCCTCAGAAGTCTCAGACTGAATTCCCAGAAGGCCTCTCAAGGCCAGGAAATCCATGTCAAAAGCCTACCATCAGATTCTGCCACAGTGGAATTCTCAGTTCCCCAAATATTGAGATGCCAGGAGACAGTGTTTCCCATTCACCTGATAAGGCTGCTCAGAACCCAAGTGTCTCCAGTTTCTGGAGCGACCAGCCAGAGAGAAAAAAGAAATATTTCAAGTTTACTCACAGAGGTATAATTTATCAAATTGCTGTAAGTCATGAGTAACTTGAGGAGAAGGGCTTCCCTATAGCTGGAAAACACAGATCAAAACCAGTAATATTCCAGACAAAAACCATAAACATTATAACCATATTCACCACTTCACTCAATAACCAACCCTTTTGTTAACCTTTTATGAAGCCACCAGGTTTCCATTACTTACCCAGTTCAGTGATATAATCTGAAATTTATCAGAGACATGCACTTGCCAAAAAGTCCTTCCTATGAATCTTCTTGAAGATGAAGCACTTGCAAAACATCAGCTTAACCGTCTATTAAAGAATCAAAAAGGCAAGGTTAAGGAACTGATTACAATGTGTTGACAAAGAGGCTTGATTATGTTGCTGTGATATATAACATTTTAAGATGACAACCAGATTTATGACTGATACCATTATATTAAGACATATCAACATTTCAGAAATTTTATATAATTTCTAGAATACCTATAGTAGTGACAATTATCCATACCATATAATTTGAAGAGGCTTATCACCCATTTGACAATGCTTTCTGCGTGATTCAACATACCAAATAATACTAGTTAAGTATTACTCTCTGAGATGCCTCAGGGGCCCTTTAAAGCATCCCAAAGATACCCAGGGGTCAAAAGAACTTTAATTAAAATTTGACCTTTGGGAAATGTGTCAAGAACTTTCAAAAACTTGGTAAAATAGGATTATGTCACTGTAAGATACTTGTTTCTTAACCAATGTGAGAAGACATCTCAAAAGGAAATACAGATCACTTAAAGGCAAGGAAGTTCACATAATCTGTTATCAAAAGCAGAATTTTAAGTAAACTTGTTCTCATAGCAGAGAGGGACCAAATCAAGTCTTGTATAAGCCTACTTTTAATAACAAAATCTATTTACCTAATTAAGTTTAATCTAATCTCAGCCTGACTATGTATAAAACTCCTTTTTTTAAACAATTCAAAACATATGTCCTACTTTCCTGATGTATATTGAAATATTTCCTTTATTATTTTAGTAGCCTTAATTACATATTTAGATTACAATCCTCAACTCTAAAAAGCCTTAATTTCTAGTGAAAAACAGAGTAAGCAATTATAAATTATTAACATTCTTTACATTGGCAAATAAATACCAATAATCATTTCTAAAAACATGTGCTTTTTTAAAAAAAATCAGTGTGGTACATAGCCCCAGACACCTTTATCTACTTTGCAAAAGAAAGTCAATGTTCAGTCCTTAATATTTCAGTATCCAACTATACCAGGAAATGATTTAGATATTAAAAAGAACCCACATCATCCAACCCACCCTAGCACAACTCTAAAAATTCAAGTTACCAAATATCTGGAAAAAACACCCTTAAGTGTAAGTAGTTTTACTACAAGTGCATAGCAATGCAGTGAACATTAGACAGAAACAACTGGACTTTAAAGGTAGATTTAACACTGGGATATTCTAGCTTTGAAAATAAAATCTACGAATTGACCGGTCTATCTACGTTTAAACACTTGATTGCAAAGCATATTTCTCTAGATGTTTCTTACAAGGCACAGGAAACACAGTTGATACATTGTGTGTTTCCAGGGAGAGGAAGTCATACTCAGTGAGTCAGGCACATAGGGAACACTAGTACAGTGTTTTACCATTGAATTTTCTCAGGCTCCAATGAATGGTTAAAACATCTAGCTTTAAAAGAGAGAAAAACTGTACCATTATTTAAGGCTAGAGGTAAAGTCTTTAGATATATAGAAGTTTGGAACAAGCTTCTAGAAAGATGGAGTAGGCACAAGTTTTAATATTACATGTAGTTCCACTTACAGACTATCAAATGCAGTGAAAGTAAGACTGGCAACAATTGTGTTTGAAAGGCATCTTTGAGGATGTGAAAATCTAAGCTTAAAAATGGGCATGTTAGTCCGGAGCCTGTGCTCTGCAACGGGAGAGGCCACAACAGTAAGAGGCCCGCGTACTAAAAAAAAAAAAAAAATGAGCATGTTAGCCTTGTCTTTTCTGTCTGCTTGTAAAGAAATGATACAAAGCATCTGTAATTCAAAGTTCCTTACTAGGTATAAGAAAGACATTGATTACACAAGGTTTTTGAGACAAAAAGAAAAAAAAGAATGTGCTCAATAAGTCATTCACCGATGAATAGTATAACTGGTTTAGCACTGGATTTTCTAAAGATATGTTGAATCAGCAAAGTACCTAGCTTTATAACAGAAAACCAGAACCTTTTTATCATGGTAGAGGTAAAGTTTTGTTTTCCCATTAGACACTTCGACTTTGGTAGAAGCTCCAGACCAAATTAGTAAGGACACAGATTTTTCTATGAAAGTAAGTTTTGCTCATTGTCTGCTACATGCAGTTAAGGTAAGAAAGTCAACAACTGTGTCTATAAGGTAGGTTGAAATGGGGAAAATGTAGCTTAAAAAGTATATAGCTTTTCATCTCTCTGTGACTCAAAGACTTTGGGTACTCCATGGTCTATGACTGAAGGTACTGATACTCAGTTAGTCATGCTAGTGGTGAACTGTATAATGGTGTTTTGGCACTGAATTTCCTCAGGCTCTATTGACTCAGCAAAAGGGCTACCTCACTGAACACAGAGAAAAACTTCACCACTGGTTCAGGCTAGAGGTAAAGTCTGGTTTCCCATTAGAAGGATGGTCTTTTGGTACAAGTTACTGGAAAGACAAAATATGGCATAATATATTCTCAGTAAAATTAGTTTCACTCCCAGAGTATAGTAATGCAGGGAACAAAAGAAAGGAACAACCTTGTTTAAAGGAAGCTTTGATGCTGGAAAATTCTAGTATTAAAATAGAATCTATGAATTGGCTTTTCTGTGTGCATGTAAAGACTTCATTCCACAGCACCTTCCTCTAGATGTTCTTACAAGTAGCAGGAAACACATATGCTACAATGTGAAGCATTGTGAAGAAAAAGAAAGTTATAAGCAGTGAGTCAGACACACAGGGAACTCTAGTGCAGTGTTGTACCATTGAATTTCCTCAGGCTCCAATGAATGGTTAAAATGTCTGCTTTGGGTGGAGAGAAGTAAGACATGGAGATCACTTTCCTCCACACAAATACATCAGAAATACATCTACATGTGGAACAACTTCTACAGAACACCTACTGAACTCTGGGAGAAGACGTCAGGCTTCCCGAAAGGAAAGAAACTCCTGACATACCTGGGTAGGGAAAAAGAAAAAAGAAAAAACAGAGACAAAATAATAGGGATGGGACCTGCACTTCAGGAAGGGAGCTGTGAAGGAGGAAAAGTTTCCACACATGAGGAAGCCCTTTCACTGTCAGAGACTGGGGTCGGGGGGTGGGGGTAAGCTTCAGAGCCATGGAGGAGAGCACAGCAACAGGGTTGCAGAGAGCAAACCAGAGAGATTCCTGCACAAAGGATTGGTGCCGACTGGCACTCACCTGCCTGAGAGGCTTGTCTGCTCATGCACTGGGGCAGGTGGGGGCTGGGAGCTGAGTATCCAGCTTTGGAGTCAGAAGCCAGGGAGAGGACTGGGGTGGACTACATGAACACAGCCTGAAGGGGGCTAATGCACCAGAGCTAGCTGGGAGAGATTCTGGGAAAAACTCTGGACCTGCCTAAGAGGAAAGAGAACATTGTTTCAGGGTGCGTGAAGAGAGGAGATTCAGAGAACCACCTAAATGAGCTCCAGAGATGGGCACGAGCCCCAGGTATCAGCATCACATCAGAGATGGGCATGAAACGCTAAGGCTGCTGCTGCAGGCACCAAGAAGCCTGTGTGCAAGCACAGGTCACTATCCACACCTGCCCTCCTGGGAGCCTGTGCAGCCCCCCAATGCTGGGGTCCCATGATCCAGGGACAACTTCCCTGGGAGAAAACACAGCACACCTCAGGCTGTTGCAACTTTATGTTGGCCTCTGCTGCTGCAGGCTTCCATACTGCTCCAGCCCCCCTGGCCTGAGTGAGCCAGAGTCCCCTAATCAGCTGCTCCTTTAACTCCATACTGTCTGGGCAGGAACAGATGCCCTCAGGCGACCTACACACAGAGGTTGGGCCAAATCCAAAGCTGAACCCCGGGAGCTGTGCGAAAAAAGAGGAGAAAGGGAAATCTCTCCCAGCAGCCTCAGGAGCAGCAGACTAAATCCCCACAATCAACTTGATGTACCCTGCATCTGTGGAATACCTGAATAGACAATGAATCATCCAGAATTGAGGTGGTGGACTTTGGGAACAACTGTACAGTTGGGGGTTGCTGTATGGAACTGACTGGTTTCTGGTTTTAGGTTTATATTAATTTAGTATTTAGAGTTTATTATCATTGGTAGATTTATGTATTGATTTGGTTGCTCTCTTCCCTTTTTTTAAAAAATATATAGACATATATTTTTGTTTTTCTCTTTTTGTGAGTGTATATGTGTATGCTTCTTTTGTGATTCTTGTCTGAATACATTTGCTTTTACATTTTTCTTAGGGTTCTGTCTGTCTGTATATTTTCCTTTGTTTTTTAGTACAGTATTTTGTGCTTGTAATCATTGGTGGATTTGTTTTGTTTTGTTTTGTTTTACAACTCTATTGGAGTATAATTGCTTTACAATGGTGTTAGTTTCTGCTTTATAACAAAGTGAATCAATTATACATATACATATGTTCCCACATCTCCTCCCTCTTGCATCTCCCTCCCTCCCACCATCCCTATCCCTCCCATCCAGGTGGTCACAAAGCACCGAGCTGATCTCCCTGTGCTATGTGGCTGCTTCCCACTAGCTATCTATTTTATGTTTGGTAGTGTACATATGTCCATGCCACTCTCTCATTTTATCACAGCTTACCCCTCCCCCTCCACATATCCTCAAGTCCATTCTCTAGTAGGTCTGTGTCTTTATTCTCATCTTGCCCATAGGTTCTTCACGACATTTCATTTTTTCTTAGATTCCATATATATGTGTTAGTGTATGGTATTTGTCTTTTTCTTTCTGACTTACTTCACTCTGTATGACAGACTCTAGGTCCATCCACCTCACTACAAATAACTCCATTTCGTTTCTTTTTATGGCTGAGTAATATTCCATTGTATATAT
>RJWK010069453.1:0-11132 GCA_004363435.1 Platanista minor | reverse complement strand
CACAGGCTCCGGACGCGCAGGCTCAGTGGCCATGGCTCATGGGCCCAGCCGCTCCGTGGCATGCGGGATCTTCCCGGACCGGGGCACGAACCCGTGTCCCCTGCATCAGCAGGCGGACTCTCAACCACTGCACCACCAGGGAAGCCCCAGGGATGAATTTTTAAAGTTGAGAAACCAAAACCGTATTTCTCTCCGCTGGCTTCTGATAGCTGTGTGCTTTGGACCCAAACTCTTGGTGTTTGAGGCTCCTCCCAATCTGTCCCTGCCTTTAACTCTATGTCCCCACACCCAGTGGGCATGCACGTTACCTCAGGTAGTATATTCTGTCTGCTGCGGGTCCAGGTTGGCCTAGTGTCTTTGTCTCTTTGGGGCCCCCTGCAGCTATCTTCACGTTCAAGCCAAGCAGACTGTGCCCCAGTGGCCTGTACAGTGAGCCCCTCTGCTCTATTTGAAGAGTTTCATGGTTAGTCTCTTACACCTCACCCCTGTGTCATTTCAGTTTTCTCTGATCCCATCTTGGCTTCTATCTGCTTTCTGTCTCTCCTCCAGTTTTTTGACACATTGGGCTTATTAACTGACCTTCCCTTTCCAGTTCATCCCTTAGAAGTCCCCAGGGAGCTTCAGCTGGGGATTAACTCTAGTTCCTTTGCTCTGATTCTCTCTAATGTGGTACCATGTCCTAACTCAATACCACTGAGCTCCAAACCACGAGCTGGCCTGCTAGGCTAGTTCCCTCGATCCCTGGGGGTATGCGTGTGTATGTGGACGTGTGTGTGTGTGTGTGTATGTGTGTGTGTGTGTGTGTGTGTGTAAGTGCAGTGCTCAGAAGTTTCCCCACTAGGAATCATCACCTTCTCTCTTATCTAAGCAAAATCTATCTTGCCAAAGATTAATTCACCCACTCTATGTGCCTCAATATTCTTACCTTTAAAATGAGGATCATAATAGTTATTTCTAGATGCTGTTGGGAGGATTTACATTTTTTAAAAAATCACGTTGTATCCAGCAGAGTCCCTGTCACATGTACCTTGCTTGTTAAGTGGGTGCCCATCACGATCTTATGGTGATCAGATTTCTCCAGCCAGATTTCTGGTGACCTCCTTCCTTCTCTAGTATTTAGTAGTGCTTCAAGCTGAACGCCTGAACTGATTACGCAATCATGCATTCCCTTGTGTTATCCTCTTGATTCCCAAACCAGATTTGCAAGAAGATTAAGGAGAGGGGCGACGTATTGTATTTTTCTGGTGTCTCCTATAAAACTAAGCACATAATTTTTGACAGTGGAGAAGTAGAGAAGGAAAGAAGATAAGGAAACCAGAGGTCTAGGAGAACAAAAGAGAGGGCGAGAGAGAAAAAAGAGAGGTCTAGGAGAATGCACTTTTGAACGGTGCCTATAAAAGGGATCTCCCACCAAGAGAAGAGCAAACACCAGAGCACCTCTGAGTTTACCAGATCGATTTCCAAGCTGGACTCCACTGCAACTCACTCCTCACCCTAGAGCTCATAAAGAGAGCAGCATTCTTCTCCATTCAGAGATGTGATGCTCATCCTCCCACACCAAACATAGGACTTCTTCACACCTGTCCCCTCCTTCCCACCATAGACACTGGATCTCAAGAGGTCCTAGAAAGAATGCAGTGCTTCCCCGCGAATAGATTGCGATGCCACGCTCCGAAATGTTGTCAATGACCCATATGTTGCAATTGGTAGTCATAGGGCTGAAGGGGATGTGGACACCACCCCTCTGGTCCTGATATTGACAGGACCCCACCGGGCCCTCTCTTTGTCCTCAAAAGAACACCCCTGCCCCCCACCCCCCTTACTTGAATGAGTTGGTGAATTTCCACTCAATGTCTGGAATGAGCTGAGGAACTGGAGGGTCTCTCTTGGGTGTTGACAAACTATGTAAGAGCCCCAGGGAGGTACCAGCCCCCTACAACACATGCCCATCTGAAGTCCTTTTACCTCCTTTTCGCCCTGTCACCATAAATAATATTTTGCAAGGAATTACCCAGGGAAATGAGAGTGGGCAGTCATTTGCAGGAAGCATCTGTAAGTCGGCTTCCTGGATGTGGGCTCATTTCATCATGAGGGGACCTCGCATATGTGGGTTATATGGCATTTAAAAGGCATGAGGATGGGCTACTGATTAGATTTGAACGGAAGTCAGCTGACTCTAACCACCAGATGGTCCTAATTCCACTCGTGTTTAAGTTTTCTTTCTTTCAATCTGAAACCAGCATTAGCAGATTAGTTAGCACAGCTATTCCGAATATTTCTAGGATGGCTGCCAGTTTTCTTGCATGAAAAGGAATTGGGCCAAAGTCATTACTCCTGCCAGACAAAAGCAGCCTCTGCTCCTATTTCTTCTCTGCTGGAGCACTCATTAGTTGCATCACTGAATTCTAAGCCTCTCTTGCAGCAATTACGGTTCCTTCTATTATGAGCTTGTTGAGAGTTGGTTTGGGTAAAATTCTGCTTATTTTCTTGCTCCATAGGAAAATCCGATTCTGTTCCTTTGCCCAGAGCAACTGCACCTCTCAACCTGTTCTGGGCATCTGGCTATTGAGATCAATGGCAATGCAAACACAATAGGACTATGTTCCTCTTACGAGCCAATCACTCGCTTTGGCAAATCTCAGTAGCGTCAGATTAAGTAAGCAACCACTAGCAGAGCCATCCATCAAAACAAACCAGTCAACACATAAAATAAGCAGCTGGGGTACATCAAGGGCTTCAGAAGAATCTACCCTGTCTTATTCTCTTGCTTAGTACATAATTCCTATAAGGAGCACGGTGGTGTGTACCACCATGGCAGACCCTGCTGCAAGTGTGACCATGGACTTGCTAAGGAGAACTCTGCTGCTTTTCTGAGGACACTTCAGTATGACAGCTTGGAAAGAAATGCTATTTCATAGAGAAGCTCTCTCTCGGTGTACTGTGTGTACAACAGAAACAGGAATCATGTTTTCTAATGATGAGGAAGTACTGTCTTACAGAATTCAGGAGCACTTCTGGGGACCTTGCCTGGACACATGGTTGCCATAGACTTAGCCCACGGATGGCCTATCACCTGGCCCAGATTCCAGCTACATCCCACGCCTTGTCTCTGATGTCTTTCCCTGTGTAGTTTGTGAGTTTGGGAAATTCTTTTGTGAAGGTGTCTCATTTTCCTGATTATTTGGCTTATTCATATGTCAACTCTTAAAGAAAGGGCAAGACTTATCTCATTTCTGTATTGTATTTATTCACTGATGTTTGTATTCCTCACCTAGAGTATGTCTTATGCACATTTGTATGTCCAGTGCCTCGCATTAAGGACTCCCATGGGTTGTCCAAAGAAAATAATTCAAGGGTCTCAAGTCGAGGTCAAAGGTTTCATTCAGCTGGTTCACATCAGGTCAGGGAACATCTGAAGACTGAGTAACTCCCCATTCACAGCAGGGCTGGAGCTCTGTAGGGTGAGGGAAAGACAGGCAGGCATGTCCTGGTGATTCGGTTCAGGTAAAAGTTTTTGTCTTTCACTGCTGTGAAACTTGCCCCTGGAGGTTGTCCTGGTTTTCATGCACCTTCCTCAGGATTGTGTGGCTCCATCCTGGTACCCGCAGGACTTTAAAGAACTGTTTTTGCAAACCTTGCAGTTTTTTGGTCAGTCTAGGTTCACAGGGTGGGGGATGTAGAGGAAAAAGGGGAGAGGGGGTTAGGGTTGAAGGCAGCAGAGAAACTGAGGACCCTCCTCATGCCCGTGGGAGTCTTTTTACAGAGTAAATACTTAATAAATATTTGTTGAATGTATGAAGATATGACTGAAAAGGTCTAGGGTCCATGTCTGAAATGCCTAACATTCTCCTCATTTAGCACGTGTAAAATGATATGATCAGACAGCCAGAGCTCAAAAACTTCCCAGTGACGTGGCCTGAGTAAGAGGGATGAGCAGAGCTCACAGAAATGGGACACGTCTCTAATTTGATGAAGTGGGCATTTAATACAGGGTGTTTCATGAGATCTCGAAAGAGAGAGGAGTCTCCACCCCCCCAGTAGCAACCTCTCCCCTCCCCCACTCCTGGGCCCTCAGGCTTCAGAAAAGTGGGTAGAATGTAATACTCAATCCAGAAATTGTAACTCTGGGGGGAAAGAAGGAACAGACTGGTTCCAGATAAGGTGAGATGTGCACTAAGGAAAATTCACTTTTAATGTACCAAGAAATAGAAGGTTTAGACGGAACTCTCCTTGTTCAGTGTGAACAAGATGAAAAGAAATGGCCTGGCAACTCTGCAGATATGCCCCACCACACACACATGACTAAAAAAGAGGAACGTTATACTGCATTCAGAATACAGAAGAAGAATCCAGCCTGGAAGAAAATATAATCCTTAAACCAGAAGCATCTTCCTCATGAGTGTTTCAAACTACATGTGAATAAGAACATAAACTCATTTTAATAAAGAGCATAGAGAGGAAATGGAGCAATATCCATAGAATTCTAAAGGAAAGAGCTACTTGAGAATACTGTTCCCAGCAGTTATTTAAATATAGAGACAGCAGGTGGACATTCATAAACGTAAAAATCCCCAGGGAAACATAATTGTTACTATTAATTTTATTATGTTTTGATTCATTCTGTTGTTGGTTCTGGCTTTTTTTGTTCCTTTGTTTGTTGTTGTTGTTTTAGTAATTTTTTTTTATTTAGTCTTTTTGGATCTTCATGTTTTATAACATATTTTTTATTTTTTAATATATTTCTATTTTTACTTTGCTTTTCTGTTGTTCTGTGTTCTTTTCCCTTATTTTTTTCTTCTTCTTTAATGTATTTTTAATTTTTATTTTAATTTCCATTTCTACTTTGTTTTTCTGTTCTGTGTTTTTTCCCATTTTATTTTATCAGTTTGTTCTGTTTCCTTGCTTTATCCTTCAGTTGGCACACGGCTTTGGTTTTATTTTTAAGTTTTTTGTTTTTCTTAATTCTGATTCTAACTGTTTGATTTTGTTTTGGGGTTCTTCTGTTTGTCTGGTTCTGTTTTTGTTTCTTTTATGTGTGTGTGTTTCCTTGTTTCTCTTTTTGTTTGATTTTGTTTTTACCACTTCTCTGGGGTTTTCTCTGTTTTTTTTTTTCTTCTTCTTCTTTCTTTAATATATTTTTAATTAAAAAAATATTTCTATTTCTACGTTGCTTTTCTTTTGTTCTGTCTTCTTTCCCCTTTCTTTTTTTTTTAATCATTTTTTGTTGGTTTGTTTTGTTTCTTTGCTTCATTCTTCAGTTGGTACTCTGCTTTGGTTTTCTTTTTTGGTTTTGTGCTTTTGTTCGTTTTCATTTTAACTGTTTGCTTTTGTTCTTGGGTTCTTTTGTTTGGTTGTTCTCTTGCTTTTTGTTTTATTTGGTTCTGTTTTTGTTTCTTTTGTGTGTGTGTGTGTATGTGTTTCCTTGTTTCTGTTTTTGTTTGTTTGATTTTACTTTTTACCATTTATCTGGGGTTTTATTAGTCTTTTTTTTTTTTTTCAATTTCCTTTATTGCTGGGACAAGCGACATGTGAGTCTTGGTTTGTCAACCAGAAGTCAGGCCTGAGGCTCTGGGGTGGGAGCACTGAGTCCAGGATGCTGGACCACTAGAGAATTCCCCACCCCAGGGAAGATCAATCACTGAGAGCTCTCACGGAGGTCTCTATCTGAATCCAAGACCTGACTCCACCTAATTGCCTGCAGTTCCCAGCACTGGACACCTCACACCAAACAATAAACAAGAGAGGAACACAAACCCACCCATCAGCATACAGACTACCTAAAGTCATACTAAGCTCACAGACACCCCAAAACATACCAGCTGACATGGCCCTGCTCATCAGAGGGAAAAGAGTCAGCTCCACCCACCAGAACACAGGCACCAGTCCCTCTCATCAGGAAGCCTAAGCAAGACACTGGACCAACCCCACCACTGGGGGCAGAGAACAGAAGCAAGAGGAACTACAACCCTGCAGCCTAGGGAAAGGAGACCTCAAATACTGTAAATTAGACAAAATGAGAAGACAGAGAAATACCATACAGGCAGAGGAGCAAGATAAAAACCCACAAGACCAAACAAATGAAGAGGAAATAGGCAAAATACCTGAAAAATAATTTAGAGTAATGATAGTAAAGATGATCCAAAATCTCGAAAATAGAATTGAGAAAATGAACAACACAATAACTGAAATTAAAAATATTCTAGAAGGAATCAATAGCAGAATAACTGAGGCAGAAGAACAGATGAGTTAGCTGGAAGATAGAATGGTGGAAATACCTGCCACAGAGCAGAATAAAGAAGAAAGAATGAAAAGAACGGAGGACAGTCTCAGAGACTGCTGGGACAACATTAAATGCATCAACATTCGAATTACAGGCGTCCCAGAAGAAGAAGAAAAAAAGAAAGGGTCTGAGAAAATATTTGAAGAGATTATAGTTGAAAACTTCCCTAACATGGGAAAGGAAATAGTCAATCAAGTCCAGGAAGCACAGAGAGTCCCATACAGGATAAACCCAAAGATAAACATGCCAAAACACATGCAGAAACTCTGCAAGCCAGAAGGGAGTGGCAGGATATATTTAAACTGATGAAAGGGAAAAACCTACAACCAAGATCACTCTATCCAGCAAGGATCTCATTCAGATTCAATGGAGAAATCAAAAGCTTTACAGACAAGCAAAAGTTAAGAGAATCCAGCACCAGCAAACCAGTTTGACAACAAATGCTAAAGGAACTCCTCTAAGCAGGAAACACAAGACAAGGAAAAGACCTACAAAAGCAACCCAAAACAGTTAAGACAATAGTAATAGGAACATACATATCAATAATTACTTTAAATGTAAATAGAGTAAATACTCCAACCAAAAGACACAGACTGGCTGAATGGATACAAAAACAAGACCCATATATATCCTGTCTACAAGAGACCCACTTCAGACCTAGGGATACATACAGACTGAAGGTGAGGGGATGGAAAAACATATTCCATGCAAATGGAAATCAAAAGAGAGATGGAGCAGCAATACTCATATCAGACACAACAGACTTTAAAATAAAAACTATTACAAGAGACAAGGAAGGACACTACATAATGATCAAAGGATCAATCCAAGAAGAAGATATAACAATTGTAAATATCTATGCACCCAGCATAGGAGAACCTCAATACATAAGGCAAATGCTAGCAGCCAGAAAACGGGAAATCAACAGTAACACAATCATAGTAGGGGACTTTAACACCCCACTTACACCAATGGGCAGATCATCCAAACAGAAAATAAATAAGGAAAGACAAGCTTTATATGACACATTTGGCCAGATGGGCTTAATCAATATTTATAGGACATTCCATCCAAAAACAGCAGAATACACTTTCTTCTCAAGTGCACATGGAACATCCTCCAGGATAGATCACATGTTGGGTCACAAATCAAGCCTTGGGGGCTTCCCTGGTGGAGCAGTGGTTGAGAGTCCACCTGTCGATGCAGGGGACACAGGTTCATGCCCCAGTCTGGGAGGATCCCACATGCAGCAGAGCGGCTAGGCCCGTGAGCCATGGCTGCTGAGCCTGCACGTCCGGAGCCTGTGCTCCACGGTGGGAGAGGCCACAGCAGTGAGAGGCCCGCGTACTGCAAAAAAAACAACAACAACAAATCAAGCCTTGGTAAATTTAAGAAAATTTTAAGAAATTTAAGAAATCATATCAAGCACCTTTCCCGACCACAACGCTATGAGACTAGATATCAACTTCAGGAAAGAATGGTAAAAAACACAAACACATGAAGGCTAAACAGTATGCTACTAAACCACCAATGGATCACTGAAGAAATCAAAAAATACCTAGAGACAAATGACAATGAAAACATGATGACCCAAAACCTATGGGATGCAGTAAAAGCAGTTCTAAGATGGAAGTTTATGGCAATACAATCCTATCTCAAGAAGCAAGAAAGATCTCAAAAAAACAAAAAACAACAACAACAAAAACTAACCCACACCTAAAGCAATTAGAGAAAGAAGAAGAAGAAGAACAAGAACAAGAACAAAAACCCAGCGTTAGAAGGAAAGAAATCATAAAGATCAGATCAGAAATAAATGAAAAAGAAATGAAGGAAACGTTAGCAAAAGTCAGTAAACTAAAAGCTGGTTCTTTGAGAAGATAAACAAAATTGATAAACCATTAACGAGACTCATCAGGAAAAAAAGGGAGAAGACTCAAATCAATAGAATTAGAAATGAAAAAGGAGAGGTAAGAACTGACACTGCAGAAATACAAAAGATCATGAGAGATTACTACAAGCAATTATATGCCAATAAAATGGACAACCTGGAAGAAATGGACACATTCTTAGAAAAGTACAACCTTCCAAGACTGAACCAGGAAGAAACAGAAAACATGAACAGACCAATCACAAACACTGAAATTGAAACTGTGCTTAGAAATCTTCCAACAAACAAAAGCCCAGGACCAGGTGGCTTCACAGGTGAATTCTATCAAACATTTAGAGAAGAGCTAACACCTATCCTTCTCAAACTTTTCCAAAATATAGCAGAGGGAGGAACACTCCCAAACTCATTCTGCAAGGCCACCATCACCCTGATACCAAAACCAGACAAAGATGTCACAAAAAAAGAAAATTTACAGGCCAGTATCACTGATGAACAAAGATGCAAAAATCCTCGACAAAATACTAGCAAACAGAATCCAACAGCACATGAAAAGGATCATACACTATGATCAAGTGGGGTTTATCCCAGGAATGCAAGGATTCTTCAATACACACAAATAAATCAATGTGATACACCATATTAACAAACTGAAGGATAAAAACCATATGAAAATCTCAATAGGTGCAGAAAAAGCTTCTGGCAAAATTCAACACCGATTTATGATAAAAACTCTCCAGAAAGTGGGGATAGAGGGAATGTACCTCAACATAATAAAGGCCATATATGACAAACCCACAGCCAACATCATTCTTAATGGTGAAAAACTGAAAGCATTTCCTCTAAGATCAGGAACAAGACAAGGTTGCCCACTCTCACCTCTAGCACTCAACATAGTTTTGGAAGTTTTAGCCCCAGAAATCAGAGAAGAAAAAGAAATAAAAGGAATCCAAATTGGAAAAGAAGAAGTAAAACTGTCACTGTTTGCAGATGACATGATACTATACATAGAGAATCCTAAAGATGCTACCAGAAAACTACTAGAGCTAATCAATGAATTTGGTAAAGTAGCAGGATGCAAAATTAATGCACAGAAATCTCTGGCATTCCTATACACTAATGATTAAAAATCTGAAAGAGAAATGAAGGAAACACTCCCATTTACCATTGCAACAAAAAGAATAAAATACCTAGGAATAAGCCTATCTAAGCCGGTAAAAGACCTGTATGCAGAAAACTATAAGACACTGATGAAAGAAGAAGATACAAACAGATGGAGAGATATACCATGTTCTTGGATTGGAAGAATCAATATTGTGAAAATGACTATACTATCCAAAGCAATCTACAGATACAATGAATGAAATCCCTATCAAACTACCAATGTCATTTTTCACATAACTAAAACAAGAAATTTAACACTTTGTTTAGAAACACAAAAGACCCCAAATAGCCAAAGCAATCCTCAGGGAAAAAAATGGAGCTGGAGGAAGCAGGCTCCCTGATTTCAGAATATAGAACAAAGCTACAGTAATCAGACAGGCACAAAAACAGAACTATAGATCAATGGAGCAAGATAGAAAGCCCAGAGGTAAACCCACACACATATGGTCACTTTATCTTTGACAAAGGAGGCAAGAATATACAATGGAGAAAAGACAGCCTCTTCAATAAGTGTTGCTGGGGAAAATGGACAGCTACAGGTAAAAGAATGAAATTAGAACACTCCCTAACTCCATACACAAAGTAAACTCAAAATGGATTAAAGACTTAAATGTAAGGCCAGACACTATCATACTCTTAGAGGAAAACATAGGCAGAACACTCTATGACATAAATCACAGCAAGATCCTTTTTGACCCACATCCTAGAGTAATGGAAATAAAAACAAAAAAAAAACCCAGATGGGACCTAATGAAACTTAAAAGCTTTTGCACAGCAAAGGAAACCATAAACAAGATGAAAAGACAACCTTCAAAATGGGAGAAAATATTTGCAAATGAAGCAACTGACTAAGGATTAATCTCCAAAATATAAAAGCAGCTCATGCAGCTCAATATCAAAAACACAAGAACCCAATCTAAAAATGGGCAGAAGACCTAAATAGAAATTTCTCCAAAGAAGACATACAGATGGCCAACAAACACAGTAAAAGATGCTCAGCATCACTAATCATTAGAGAAATTCAAATCAAAGCTACAATGAGGTATCACCTCACACCAGTCCGAATGGCCATCATCAAAAAATCTACAAACAATAAATACTGGAGAGGGTGTGGAGAAAAGGGAACCCTCTTGCACTGTTGGTGGGAATGTAAATTGATACAGCCACTATGGAGAACAGTATGGAGGTTCCTTAAAAGACTAAAAATAGAACTACCATAGGACCCAGCAATCCCACTACTGGGCATATACCTGGAAAAAAAACCATAATTCAAAAAGAGTCATGCACCACAGTGTTCACTGCAGCTCTACTTACAATAGCTAGGACATGGAAGCAGCCTAAGTGTCCATCGACAGATAAATGGACAAAGAAGATGTAGCACATGTATACAATGGAATATTACTCAGCTATAAAAAGAAATGAAATTGAGTTATTTGTAGTGAGGTGGATGGACCTAGAGTCTGTCATACAGAGTGAAGTAAGTCAGAAAGGGAAAAACAAATATCATATGGTAACACATATATATAGAATCTAAGAAAAAATAAAAAAGGTTCTGATGAACCTAGGGGCAGGACAGGAATAAAGAAGCAGATGTAGAGAATGGACTTGAGCACACAGAGTGGGAAGGGGAAGCTGGGACGAAGTGAGAGAGTGGCATGGACATATATACACTACCAAATGTAAAATGGATGGCTAGTGGGAAGCTGCTGCATAGCACAGGGAGATCAGCTCGGTGCTTTGTGAGAACCTAGAGGGGTGGGATAGGGAAGGTGGGAGGGAGGCTCAAGAGGGAGGGGATATGGG
>RJWK010069452.1:0-11132 GCA_004363435.1 Platanista minor | reverse complement strand
GTCGTGAAGGGCATGGGGGCAGGACAGGAATAAAGACACAGACCTACTAGAGAATGGACTTGAGGATATGGGGAGGGGGAAGGGTAAGCTGTGATAAAGTGAGAGAGTGGCATGGACATATGTACACTACCAAACATAAAATAGATAGCTAGTGGGAAGCAGCCGCATAGCACAGGGAGATCAGCTCAGTGCTTTGTGATCACTGGATGGGTGGGATGGGGAGGGTGGGAAGGAGGGAGACGCAGGAGGGAGGAGATGTGGGAACATATGTGTATGTATAATTGATTCACTTTGTTATAAAGCAGAGACTGACACAATTGTAAAGCAATTATACTACAATGAAGATGTTAAAAAAATTAAAAAAATAAAATTAAAAAATTAAAAAAGATACCTAGAGACAAATGAAAACAAAAGCACAATGATCCAAAACCTATGGGAAACAGCAAAAGTAGTTCTAAGAGGGAAGTTTATAGCAATACAATCTTACCTCAGGAAACAAGAAAAATCTCAAATAAACAACTTAACCTTACACCTACAGCAACTAGATAAAGAAGAACAAACAAAACCCAAAGTTTGTAGAAGGAAAGAAATTATAATGATCAGAGCAGAAATAAATGAAATATAGATTTAAAAAGCAACAGAAAAGATCAATGAAACTAAAAGCTCGTTCTTCAAAAAGATAAACAAAATTGATAAACTTTTAGCCAGACTTGTCAAGAAAAAAAGCAAGAGGACAAATCAATAAAATTAGAAATGAAAAAGGAGAAGTAACAACCAGTACAACAGAAATACAAAAGATCATAAGAGACTACTATGAATTACTATATGCCAATAAAATGGACAACCTAGAAGAAATGGATAAATTCTTAGAAAGGTACAACCTCTCAACACTGAACCCGGAAGAAATAGAAAATATGAACAGACCAATCACAAGTACCGAAATTGAAACTGTGATTAAGAAACTCCCAACAAACAAAAGTCTAGGACCAGTTGGCTTCACAGGCGAATTCTATCAGACATTTAGAGAAGAGTTAACACCTATCCTTCTGAAACTATTCCAAAAAATTGCAGAGGAAGGAACACTCCCAAACTCATTCTGTGAGGCCAACATCACCCTGATATCGAAACCAGACAAAGATACCACAAAAAAAGAAAATTACAGGCCAATATCACTGATGAGCATAGATGCAAAATTCCTCAACAAAATACTAGCAAACTGAACCCAACAGTACATTAAAAGGCTCATTCACCATGATCAATTGGGATTTATCCCAGGGGTGCAAGTATTTTTCAATTTCCACAAATAATTATGATATACCACATCAACAAATTGAAGAATAAAAACCATATGATCCTCTCAATAGATGCAGAAAAATCTTTTGACAAAATTCAAAACCCACTTGTGATAAGAACTCTCCAGAAAGTGGGCATAGAGGGAACATACCTCAACATAATAAAGGCCATATATGACAAGCCTACAGCTAACATCATATTCAATGGTGAAAAGCTGAAAGCATTTCCTCTAAGATCAGGAACAAGACAAGGATGTCCACTTTCACCACTATTATTCAACATAGTTTTGGAAGTCCTAGCCATGGCAATCAGAGAAGAAAAAGAAATAAAAGGAATATAAACTGGAAAAGAAGAAGTAAAACTGTCACTGTTTGCAGATGACATGATTCTATACATAGAAAATTGTAAAGATGCTACCAGAAAAATACTAGAGCTCATCAATGAATATGGTAAAGTTGCAGGATGCAAAATAAATACACAGATCTGTTGCATTTCTATACACTAATGATGAAAAATTAGAAAGAGAAATTAAAGAAACAATCTTATTTACCATCACATTAAAAAGAATAAAATATCTAGTAATAAACCTACCTAAGGAGGCAAAAGACCTGTACTCCAAAAACTATAAGACACTGATGAATGAAACTGAAGATGACACAAACAGATGGAAAGATATACCATGTTCTTGGATTGGAAGAATTAATATGGTCAAAATGTCTATACCACCCAAGGCAATCTACAGATTCAGTGCAATCCCTATCAAATTACTGATGGCATTTTTCACAGAACTAGAACAAAAAAATCTTAAAATTTGTATGGAGACAAAAAAGACCCCGAATAGCCAAAGCAATCTTGAGAAAGAAAAACGGAGCTGGAAGAATCAGGCTCCCTGGCTTCAGACTATACTACAAAGCTACAGTAATCAAAACAGTATGGTACTGGCACAAAAACAAATATAGATCAATAGAACAGGATAGAAAGCTCAGAAATAAACCCATACACATATGGTCAATTAATCTACAACAATGGAGGCAAGTACAATGGAGAAAAGACAGTCTCTTCAATAAATGGTGCTGGGAAAACTGGACAGCTACATGTAAAAAACAAACAAAAAAGGAAATTAGAACATTCTTTAACACCATACACAAAAATAAACTCAAAATTTATTAAAGACCTTAATGTAAAACTGGATACTGTAAAACTCTTAGAAGAAAATGTAGGCAGAACGCTCTTTGACATAAATTGCAGCAATATCTTTTTCTTTTGTTTAAAATTTATTTTATTTTTAAAAATATTTTTTATTAATTAATTTATTTATTTGTTTATTAATTAATTTTTTGGCTGCATTGGGTCTTCATTGCTGCACAATGGCTTCCTCTAGCTGCGGTGAGCAAACGGGGGCTACTCTTCATTGCAGTGCACGGGCTTCTCATTGCGATGGCTTCTCTTGTTGTGGAGCATGGGCTCTAGGTGTGCGGGCTTCAGTCGTTGTGGCACATGAGCTTCAGTAGTTGCAGCACGCAGGCTCTAGAGCACAGGCTCAGTAGTTGTGCCCGGGCTTAGTTACTCCGCGGTATGTGGGATCTTCCTGGACCAGGGATTGAACCCATGTCCCCTGCACTGACAGACAGATTCTTAACCATTGTACCACCAGGGAAGTCCCACAATATCTTTTTTGATCTGTCTCCTAGAGTAATGGAAATAAAAACAAAAATAAACAAATGGGACTCAAAAGTTTTTTTCACAGAAAAAACCCTAACAGAAACAATAAACCATATGAAAAGACAACCCACAAAATGGGAGTAAATATGTGCAAATCATGTGACCAACAAGGGATTAATCTCCAAAATTTACAAACAGTTCATGGGGCCCAATATCAAAAAAACAACCTAATCAAAAAATGGGCAGAAGACCTAAACAGACATTTCTCCAAAGAAGACATGCAGATGGCCAACAAACACATGAAAAGAAGCTCAATATCACTAATTATTAGAGAAATGCAAACCAAAACTACAGTGAGATACCACCTCACACCAGTCAGAATGGCCATCAAAAAAAGTTTACAAACAATAAATGCTGAAGAGGGTGTGGAGGAAGGGAACCCTCGTACACTCTTGGTGGGAATGTAAATTGGCACAGCCATGATGGAGCACAGTATGGAGGTTCCTTATAAAACTAAAAATAGGGCTTCCCTGGTGGGGCACTGGTTGAGACTCTGCCTGCCGATGCAGGGGACATGGGTTCGCGCCCTGGTCCGGGAAGATCCCACATGCCGCGGAGCGGCTGGGCCCATGAACCATGGCTGCTGAGCCTGCACGTCCGGAGCCTGTGCTCCACAACGGGAGAGGCCACAACAGTGAGAGGCTGCATACAGCAAAAAAAAAAAAAAAAAAAAAAAACTAAAAATAGAACTGCCATATGATCCAGCAATCCCACTCCTAGGAATATACCCAGAGAAAACCATCATTTGAAAAGATATATGCACCCCAATGTTCATTGCAGCACTATTTACAATAGCCAGAACACGTAAGCAACCTAAATGTCCATCAACAGATGAATGGATAAAGAGGATGTGGTACATATATACAATGGAATATTAGCCATAAAACGAATGAAATAATGAGATTTGCAGCAACATGGATGGACCTGGAAATTATCATACTAAGTGAAGTAAGCCAGTTAGAGAAAGATAAATATCACATGATATCACTTATATGTGGAATCTAAAAAAATTGATACAAACAAACTTACTTACAAAACAGAAACACACTCACAGACTTAGAGAATGAACTTATGGTTACCAGGGGGGAAGGGTGGGGGAAGGGATAGATTGGGAAGTTGGGATTGACGTGTACATACTGCTGTATTTAAAGTAAATAACCAACAAGGATCTACTGTATAGCACAGGGAACTCTGCTCAATATTCTGTAAAAACCTAAATGGAAAAGAATTTGAAAAAGAATAGATATATGTATATGTATAACTGGTATCACTTTGCTGTACACCTGAAACACAACATTGTTAATCAACTATACTCTAATATAAAATAAAAATTAAAAAATAAGAGAATAGTCAATTGACACCAATTTTCATGACAGAAGAACAGGCAATATATCTCTCCTTGGAATAAGCCAAACAACACAACTGGATATTAATAACTTACTTTTCCAGAATGCTTTATAATTCCAGAGCACTTGTAAATAGATTTCACATTTTATGTATAAACAGATCTGTGAAGTAATTTTGGTCTTTTCCATTTTTTTTTTTTTTTTTTTGCGGTACGCAGACCTCTCACTGCTGTGGCCTCTCCCGTCGTGGAGCACAGGCTCCGGACACGCAGGTCCAGCGGCCACGGCCCACGGGCCCAGCCGCTCCACGGCACGCGGGATCCTCCCGGACCGGGGCACGAACCCGCGTCCCCTGCATTGGCAGGCAGACTCTCAACCACTGCGCCACCAGGGAAACACGGTCTTATTCCATTTTAAAGATTATGAATAAGGCTCAGAAGTGACTTATCCCATGTGCCTTAGTTTGTTCAGGCTGGTATAAAAAAAATGACACAGACTGGGTGGCTTATAAGCAACAGAACTTTATTTCTCACAGTTCTGGAGACTGGAAGTCTGAGATCAAGGTGTCAGCACCGTCAGTTGAGAGCCCTCTTCTGGGTTGCAGATTTCTCATTGTATCCTCACATGGAAGAAGGAACAAACACATTCTCTGGCCCTCTTTTATAAGGGCATTAATCCCATTGATGAGGTCTCCATCCTTATGATGTAATCACATCCCAAAGGCCCTACCTCCTAATACCATCACCTTGGGGGTTAGGTTTCAACATATGAATTTGGGGGAAATAAGGACATTCAGACCATAGCACAATGTCAACTCAACTGATAAGTGGCAGAGCTTGAAACTTAATTTTTTTTGCGATACACGGGCCTCTCACTGTTGTGGCCTCTCCCGTTGCGGAGCACAGGCTCTGGACGCACAGGCTCAGCGGCCATGGCTCACGGGCCTAGCCACTTCGCGGCATGTGGGATCTTCCCGGAAAGGGGCACGAACCCACATCCCCTGCATCGGCAGGCGGACTCTCAACCACTGAGCCACCAGGGAAGCCTTTGAAACTTAAATTTTAAATTCCAGTCCCTGTTTTCTTTCCATGGCACATTGCAAATGCAATCTCAATGAAGGACCAAATTTACATGTAGCTTTTATTATTAGTGGTCTTTTGTTGTAAATGACAAAATATCAACTCAAATAAGCTTAGCCAAATAATTTGTATGTTTAGGAATTAAAGGTGCAGGGTAGGCCATGCTCAGATGCTGCAAGATCCAGGTGCTCAGACAGAAATCTGTCTCTTGATATGTTTTAGTTCTGCTCTCCTTTGCTTTGATCGCATTCTCTGACAGCTTCTTTCCATTGGTGGCAAAGTTGGCCATGAATAGCTCCAGGCTAACATTCTACCAGTCACCAACCCCAGCAAAAAGAGATTTACATTTATTGGCTTCAGTTCAGTCAAATGCCTACTCTTGGAATGGGTATGGTATTAGCCCCACTAGTAATGTACTGTGCCCACTAATATTGAGGAGAACCTGCATCTAGAAAGGGACATTTGAGTGCCAGTACTAGTAAAAAGGGAAAAAGAGTGCTGGGTAGATTAAAAGCAGGAGGTATCCTCAGGCCAAGTCCTTACAAAGGAGCAAGACATTCAGAAAAATATGTGGAAAAGGGGCTGGTGCTCCCAGTTCTCTCAGCCAATCAATCTGCCCACTCCCCAAATCAATAAGGGGAGATGATGATGCTGTTACATAAAGCTCCATAACTGGAATGCCTTCATGGTTTTACCACTGGACGGTTCTAGACTGAAGGGCATTTTCATGTTTACAAAGCATTTTTATGTACATTATTTTTATAACGTTTACAATATTGTGAGTTAAATACCATTAGCCCCAAGGCCTGGAAATGAGAGCCACCCGTGGGAATTTGAGGGGTAGGCTCTCAGCTTGGACTTATCACTCACTCTTTTCTAACAATAGCATTTGAACCCTTCCGGTAGGACCAGAGGCTCACAGGGTGCTTGGCTACACCAAGCAAAGACCTGGGCACTGAAGAGCATTCCACTTGGGCAAAGCAAGTCACTAAGTACAAAAGGGTATGGCATGTTATCTATATCCACTTATGGGAGTGAGCAGAGTACCTGAGCAGTATAGTCATCCCAAAGGGCTAATTAGTTGTGAGGCTAACAACTTCTGAAAATCTAGTTAGTTAAGCAGAAGGCAAACTTGAGAGGTTGTCCAGAACTCAGAAGAAAAGGGCAAAATGATGAAAATTATGAAAGCTACAAGTGGCAGAGGTGGAAGAGATCCAATTTGTTAGTAAGAAGAATTTCGGAAAGGGGTGACAGAATCACGGCAGAACAGTAATTAAAGAAGATGAAAAAAGGCTATACTGCATTTATAGTTATTATAGAAGATGAGCTTCTTGATCCAAAGAAAGATTTCAATCTGAAAATTTAGGGCAAGTACCATGTACTGGGAAAATTATTAGAAAAAAGAATACCTGAATGTATTCTGATAGAATTTTTAAACAATAAGGAAGAAATTCTATGAGTACTCAGAAACAGTAGTTAGTCACAAATAAATGAAAACATCAGGCAGGTCTCAGTGTTCTTCTCTGTAACATCGAGTGTTGAAAAGAGTCTCAGACTGGCTCCTGCCAGATGCAGAGCCTGAGACCAGGGCTTGAGTGCAGGCAGTTTATGTGGGGCACTTGTCAAGCGACACAGTATAGGATAGCAAGCCAAGGAAACTAGGACCCAATCAGTGCGCCATATATAAACACGAGGGACACTAGAAGAGAGAATGCCCTTGCTGTCCCCCAAAGGGGGTGGGAATGGCAGATCCCGGCCACTATCCTTGAAGGCAGGTGGTCCAAATAGATGAAGAATAATGGGGCCAGGGAGCTCCTAAGCTGGCACTTCAATTGATCTCCGAGTCTCGGATGACATTGGACATAGGGGGAAAGCCTACTGAATTTTTAGTCAACACCGGTGTCATTTACTTGGTTCTGAACACCAGATCAGGCAAACCTTGGTCACAAGAGTTGTAAAATTATGGGGGTATCAGGGAAGGTCCAAGATTGGGCATTTACAAAGCCACTAGAATGTAAATTCAACAAACACACACTCACCCACTCCTTCTTGCATGTCCCTGAATGCCCTATACCCCTGCTAGGAAGAGATATCTTACATAAATTGGGGGCTACTATCTACTTAATGGGAGACAAAATGGAGATTGGAGTCCCCTTAGACAAAGAGCAAAGATGATAATGTTAATGTCTGAGGACACACCTCCCAGGACAGAGCAAGTTGATCTCCCTGGAGTAAGTCCTGAGGGCTGGGCCCAGGGATGGGTGGGACAAGCTGTAGGAGCCAGTCCCGTGATAGTCTATCTAAAACCCAGACGTACTTGGCCAATAGAAAACGTTACCCTCTCCATTGGGAGGCCCTGTTGGGCATTGCCCCTATTATACAGGGCCTAATTGACCAGGGCCTTGTTAGACTATGCCAGTCAGCCTGGAATACAGTAAGTCCCCTATGTACGAACGAGTTCCATATGAGAGTGTATTCGTAAGTCCAATTTGTTTGTAAGTCCAACAAAGTTTAGCCTAGGTACCCAACTAAAATAATTGGCTATATAGTACTATACAGTAATAGGTTTATAATACTTTTCACACAAATAATACATAGAAACAAACACAGGGGCTTCCCTGGTGGCGCAGTGGTTGAGAGTCCACCTGCCGATGCAGGGGACCACGGGTTCGTGCCCCGGTCTGGGAAGATCCCACACGCCGTGGAGTGGCTGGGCCCGGGAGAGGCCACAACAGTGAGAGGCCCGCATAACACAAAAAAGAAAACAAACAAACAAACAAAATACAAAAAAGTAAAGAAATATTTTTAATCTTACAGTACAGTACCTTGAAAAGTACAGTAGTACAGTACAGCAGCTGGCATACAGGGGCAAGTTCGCATCTTTGAAAGTTCGCAACCTGAAGGTTCGTATGTAGGGGACTTACTGTATCCTCCCATTCTTCCTGTAAAGAAACCCAATGGGGAATATTGGATGGTACAGGACCTGAGGGCAGTCAATGAAGCCATCCAGGATATGCATCCAGTGGTCCCTAATCCCTATACTTTTCTGGCCACTCTACCATCTACCAGGACTTGGTATTCTGTATCAGATTTAAAAACTGTCTTCTTCTGTATTCTATTAGCCCCAGAGTCACAAAATATTTTTGCTTTTGAGTGGCAGGACTCAAACAAGCAACAAAAACAATACTGCTGGACAGTCCTGCCCTAAGAGTTCAAAAATTCCCGGGAAACTTTAGCTAAGGATCTAAAAGATCTACATCTGGAGGAGAAAACCCTCTTCCAGTATGTAGACAACATTCTGATCACCAGCCCTACTAAGGAGTCCTCTGAAAAAACACTGTAACCACTCTGAACCACCTAGCTGATAAAGAATATATGGTGTCCAAGAAAAAGGCTCAAATATCACAAACTAGGGTGACCTACCTAGGCTTCATTCTCACAGAAGGTCAGAGAAACCTACCCCAGGAAAGGAAAGAAGTCATTTTTGGCTTTGTCCCTCCTGAAACTAGAAGACAGCTTAGGAGTTTCCTGGAGATGGCTGGGTTTTGCCATGTCTAGATCCCGAACTATGGTCTAATAACAAGGCCTCTATATGAAAAGTTGAAAGGAAAGGATGATGATTGTTTTGAATGGAATTCAGAATGTGGAAGGGCCTTTCAAGAATTGAAAGAGCAATTATTTCAGGCCCGTGCTCTGGCCCTCCCAGATTTAGCTAAACCCTTTGACTTTTATATTCACGAGGGAAGGGGACTCACCCTTGGGGTATTAACTCAAAAACTGGGACCCTTTACTCAGGTGGTTGCCTGTTTCTCTAAACAACTAGATTAAACTACTAAGGGATGGCCTCTTTGTCTATGGCAGAAGCAACTACTACAACCCTGCTAAAGGAGGCTGTAAAGTTAACGTTTGTTCAGCCAATCACTATATGGACTCCACACCAGGTTCAGGCTTTAGTAAGTTCTAAGGAAACAGAGTGGCTATCCCCCAGAAGGTTGACTCAAGTTCAGGCTATGCTTTTAGACAACTCACTGGCTACCATAAAAAACTGTCGCCACCGTACTACCTGGTGAAATGGGGCCCCCGGAATGTGATTGTATAGAAACCATAGACACGATCTAGACCAATCACCCCTACCTAGGAAGTCTCAAATGCAGAAGAGGAAGGGTTCAAGGATGGGAACAGTTTAATGAGAGAAGGAAAAAGGCTAGTGAAATGTGCAGTGACCTCCCAGACCCAAGTCATAGAGGCACGAAGCCGAACCCCTGGGACTTCTGCCCAAAAGGCAGATCTGATAGCCCCCATCTGAGCTTTAGAGCTCAGGACAGGGAAGATCTTAAATGTTTACAAAGATTCCTGGTATGCGTATGCTAGCCTACAGGCACAGGGGCTATTTGGAAGGAAAGAGGTAGCTTACTGTTGAGAATTAAAACGGACCTTGCACTCAGCCTGGAGACCCCATCATCAGGAAAAGTAGAGAGATCCAATCAGGCCTTTAAAGTTTGTCAGGAAACTCAAAAGAAAATTGGATTAAGCTGCTTCTGATTGCCTTGCTCCCGCATGCAATTAGCCCCAAGGGATAAGTTAAAGTTAAGTGCATTTGACCTTTTGTATGTAAACCCATTCCCCAAGCCTGAGAGAAGGGTCCCATATCCCCTTGAAATGGAACAACTCAAGTGTGCTCTTCAGTTGGAAAAACCATAAAAGCTCTCAGGAAATATGGTGACCAGGTGCTGCTTGCACCCACCGACCTGGCCCTTCACCCCTTCTGGCCTAGAGACCAGGCGAACCTAGAAACCTGGAAAACTGGCAGCCTGCAAATCAGCCTACTCCTAAGGGGAAAGCAAGTCAGTGAGCTTAACCACCCATTCCTCCCTGAAGTTGCAGGGATCACTCTTTGGGAACTACACACTTGAATGAAGAGGGCCCCCGAGCCTCAACCTCCGGCGAGACAACCTGGGGCAATGGACACCCCTGACTACTTGCGTGAACCTCTCTCTGGTCTGAAGCTTCTCTTCTGAAAAACAACAAAAGTGTGACCAGGGATACTCAGGCCCCAGAAATGAGCCTCAACATCAGGGCACACTTGTGCCTACAGGCAAAAGACCTAGATACCTTCATTTTTAGGGAAAATTTGACATGTGACCATTGTTCTCTTGCTAATATTTGGGCCATGCATCCTAAATTGTCTGATGTCCTTTGTCTCCAAAAGATTAGAGTTTATAAAACTCCAAACAGTGGTTGCTCGGGGATGCAAAGAGTCAGGCTGAGGCACATCTACAGGCAACTGGGGAGGTGCTCTGCTCCTTCACCTGGGGTTATGACGATGCCCCAAGTCAGCAGGAAGCAGTTACAGAAGACAGACCTGTACCCCTCGGTGCCCCTCAAGAATGAGGAGCAGGACAAAGGACAGAGGAGTTTGTCATGGGCAAAGCCCACTGACAATTCCCAAGAAATAAGAATAGAATCTGGGTAATAAAGTCTGACCTTTTTGTGTGTGTGCTTAGTCTAGTTTCCCTTGCTCACAGGGGGCCACATGCAGAAGCCTCACACCCAGCACTTCAGACCAAAGTTCCTCGTGTGAAACAGCTGCTCTTGGTGGGCCCCAAGCAGAAGCTCACTGTGCGCTACCCTCAGTTCAAGATGGTGGCTCTAAGCTGTGTGCAGAGATGCTGTCCCCAGCACTGCATGATCT
>RJWK010069451.1:0-11132 GCA_004363435.1 Platanista minor | reverse complement strand
CTGGTCATGTGTGGGGGGGTCCCAGCGGCCACTACGGGGCTCCTGGATAGGATGTGACGTTGACCGGTATGCATTTAGCTGTTTTCCGCACCCCTCGTCCCATGGGGACTTGAAGGGGTTGGGCTCACCTTCTGAGGCCCTTTCATCTGCCTCCTAACCCATGAGTCCAACCATGAGTCGGCGCTGGCCACACCTGGGCCATCTGTCCTCCACAAAACAGTTGCAGGTAACAGGGCTGTAAGGGGAGAACACACACACGTAGCCTGAGGGTCCCAGCAGAGAGAACCCAACGGAAGCGGTGTTGCCTCTTCTAGTTTCTGCTTAGAAGCCATCATTTCTGCCACATTCTTTTCACAGAGGCTGCCACAAAGGTCAGGCCACATTCAAAGGGAGGAAAATGAGACCCCCATTTGCTTTAAAACCACCCCAGTAAAAAAAAAAGAGGGAAGAAGGATGAGGGATAACGTGATGCGATTTGCATTTTGAAAAGATCACTCTGGTTACCATCTGGAGAATGGATCTGAAGGGAGAGAAGGAATGCATGTGTGGAGACCAGGGAGACGGCTGGGACCATAAACTAAGAGAGAGCTGAGTGTGCCCTGGGCCAGGGTGGCCGAAGCGAACGTGCAGAGTAATGAGCGTTCCAAGAGCTAATAACGATAACGTTGCATGGGAAGAGCCGAGAGTGAAGAAAAATTCCTAGGTTTCTGGCTGACTTTGTCATTGCTCTCCTCTCATCTCTTCCTCCAGGCCTTTGCATGCCTCATGGTGTCACTGAAGTAGGTGCTCAAACGTCACCTCGATCTAATACAGCCACTCCACTGACCCACCCATCAGTCTCTCCTCGCCCAGCTTTGGTTTTATGTACGGCACTTACCCTTTCCTGAAACTGTGTGCTATGTTTGTTTCTTTGCTCGATTTATGTTTCTCTTCTCCACTAGGGTATAAATCCAGACCTTGCCCATTGTTCATCTGTATAAGATCTCCAGTCTCTTACACAGAGTAAGTTCTCCACCAGACATTTTTCTAAATGAATGAATGATGACGGGAGTGGTGGCAGAAGTGGCATTTCCTGAGGTAGAGACCCTTCAAAGAAGACTAGGTTAGAAAAGAAATGATGACTTTTTGTGGGGACACGCTGAGATTTGAGTTGCCTTTGAGATACCCACAGGAAAAGATCAATTAGGCAGTTCAGAATACGGACCAATGCTCAGAGCAGAGTTCCAAGATGGATATACAGATTTGTAGTCTTCTGGGGAACGGTAACAATTAAAGCCATGGGCATGAATGAGCTTGCTTAGGGAGAAAGTGTCGAGTACGGAGTAACATAGGCCTGGAAATGAGTTCTGAGGAATCCAAACATTTCATGGTCAAATAGAGGTGATGAGCACGCACAGAGAACAGAGCAGAAGCACCCAGAGAGGTGGGAGGACAACAGAGGGAGTGCGTGCCATGGGGGCCGAGAAAGAGGGTATTTCAGGAAGGATGATGTAGAAGACAGTGGCAAACGCTGCCCATGGTCTGAAGTTAGGTCCAAAAAATGTCTAACTGGACATAGTTACGTCGCGGTCATTGGTGACTTTGGCAAAAACTGTTTGATGGGAACAACGGAAGTGGAAGCCAGGTTACAAATGAAAGAAGATTAGAGAAAGAAAGCAGAAAGCACCGACCACACTGCTGAGCAACGCAGCGGAGAGGAGGCGAGAGTGAGCAGGTGGTAAGATGGAGGATCACGTGGGGCTGATGCATGTTCGGGTTTTTTTAATGTGAGAGAACTAGTCATGTCTAGACATCTTTTTTACAAAGTTAGTAGTTACCCCAGGGTTTGCAATATATATCTTTATTTGATCAGAGTTTACCTTGAAATAATATTACATGGATTTACATGTAGTATAAGAATCGTACAAACTACACTCCCAATTCCTCCCTCATACTGTTTTTGCTCTTATTATGCATGTTACTCTTACATACGATACAAACATACAGCATATTGTGACTGTGGAGGGGAGTGGGAGATGAGAACATGCTCTCACCATAGTTCCCCTATTTGGTTTTAGAAACATAAAGCCCTTAGTGGAATTGTGTTTTCACAAGTAGCTTTTGAAGCAGAAGCTACCTACCCCCATCCAATCACCAAGGTAATTGTTTCTGTCTTATAAAGGAGAACTTGGCCAGGTTATACTCGGGGCAAATGGAAGCTGGGAAAATCAGACAGCTGAGGATTCTGTCCAGACTTGCTTCTGACCTGCCCCAATTTGGGTCTTGCTAGAATATTCCAAAGGTTGTTTCAGAACATCTTCCTTAGAGCCAAATGCACTCTGTGCTCACTCAGTCCACTTCCTTTATGTTTCGGGGTGCCGTGGTATCCAAGAGAAATTCATGTCAGGGTTCAATTCATTTCATTTAAATTGTCAAAATGCCTATCTCTGGGCTCTTCAAGCCCTCCCCTCTGACCCAGGAAGTATTCCATGCCAGCTTCAAGTTGAATTCCATCCCCAGTCCAAGTTCCAAAGGATGGGATTCTACTGAGAGCCCTGGAGCCTGGCCAGGTTCTGTGGGTTCAGCAGTTGGAAGAGGGTATTGAGTCCACTTCCAGGTGGACTGAGCCACCTTCCTCTTCCTACCAGTGCAAATGCTTTTGGCCACTGGCTTAGTCACTCTTAAATTTAGACAAGAGAAAAATTCTGTTTTCCAGGAGAGAGCAGATGGTCACGTCAAGAGCTGTGGAAGTCTGTGTAACTCAGCAATGGCTGACCTCACAGGCCCACTCTGGGATCGTGTCAAGCCAATGAGAAGTGCTTAATCCATCACTTGTGGTCACATATTGTGATCAGAAAGGAAGACCTTATGATGCACATAAGCTTGTGTGTAACTGTCCCAGGAAACTGCCCCTTAGGAGGCCAGCACACACAAGCCTCCAAAAGAACATGCGTTTGCCCCCTTGGGCATGACCTGCATTTGACTTCAGAGCTCCTGATTCAGCTCAGCTATAATGAAGGCTCCTGGGGCCAACACAGAGCAAAACACCAGGGACTGCAGCCAACATGGAAGAGTCAAATTTCCCTGTCATACTTCCTCTGCCTCCCTGGACTGGGAAGGAGAGTCCACCAGTCTTCCCCACCCACTAAAACCACCACCCAGACCCTACACCAGGCATTAGCAAATGCCCTGCCCTCTAGCATCTGAAAGCCGGCCAAGGGATCATCTCAAAATTCACATCTCCAGATGATCATGACTAGAATCCTTTTCCCAGGACTACTGTCCTGGTAAAGGTGAGGAAATAGGGATTACCACAGATCTCTAAATATGACATCAATTGACTACAGAATAAGTCAATCACAGGGTATGCCACACCCACAATTTCCTAGGCAACCAAGTTCTTAATCAGGCAGTCCTCTTGGCCCTAAGTTTCTGGATGAACCCTCTGAAAGGTTGGGATTCACTCGGGAGTGACAAACTGCCTGTGAAATGCATTTTGAAGCAGGGAGCCATTTACCACTGTCATGTGCCTAACTAGTCCTCCAACAAGTTAACCTGGGAGAGCAACTCCTTCAGGCTCCGGAAGCAAGTTGGAACGTTATGAGAATGAAAAGTCACTGTGCCTGTGGAAAACTAGGAAGGACCAGGTGCTGCTGCCTAAATGGGTGGGGTGAATGGCTCGTTAGGCAAAGACTGGCTTTGGGTAGAGTCAGGGTGAAACTGGCTTTCCCCGGTTGGCACACTGATGTCTAATCCTCATGACTTTCTGAAATGAGGGAATATCCATTTCTATTTTGCAGAGGAAGAAACCGAAACTCAGTTATGGGACTTGTTCAAAGTTTCATAGCTGGTGGTGAGTGACAAAGAGTAGGGATTCAAACCCAAAGAGCTTCAGGATCATGACTGCTCCCATCAAAAAGCTATAATCATTCAGAATGAGTATATTTTTATTAAAATGCTTGATAAACAAAAATTAAGCTCAACATGTGACCAAGGTGGACTCTAAGAACATGAGAGCTTAGGGGGAAAATGAATTTAAGCCATTTCTGAATCTCGCAAATCTAATACCATTTTTATGAAACCAGTTCCATTTTTACAAGATTAATGCCATTTCCCAAATTTTTCATCAAGTCATTTTTTATCAAGCCCTCCTCTTCTTTTAGGAATAGGTTACAGGTTAGGTGTAAATCGGTACAACACATCTATAGAGCGATACAGCAATGTGTATCAAGAACCTCAAAAAGGTTCATACCATTTGATTAGGGTGACCTTACAATTTATCATCCAAATCAGGACACTTCTGAGAGTAAAAGAGAGCACTATTACTAACCATATCAGGAGAAAATAGGGACTAAAGGGGCCAAGCAGAGGCATGGACCACCTACTTTAGACAAAATAAGTCTATATCCAAGAACTATCCTGAAGAAATCCACTCATTCATCCATCCTTCATTAATTCATAAATATTGAGTACCTACTATATGCCAAATACAACATTTATATTAAAGGACCATCATAACAGTGTTGATTTTAAGAACAATAATTGGGAAAACACCTGCAGATCCATCGTTAGTTATATTCGGGAAGATCCAGATGATGGGAGACTCCGGGAGATTATTAAATGGGAGGCATTAAAAATCCAGTTTTCCCATAATGAATCAACAGAAAACATAAGCAATATATTAAATAAAAAGTATAAAACAACTGTATATTTAGCATGATCCCAATTTTAGAAGGATATATAAGCATGTGTGTGTTTATGCATCAACGCAGACAAAAACAGCAATATATCAAAGGGGTAATGGTAGGTTTCTCTGGATGATAACATTATGAAAGGTTGAAAGGTTTCTATTTTATCCTATGTGGGATTTTCTTTCTGTATTTTTTATATTGGGCTGGCCAAAATGTTTGTTCGTTTTTTTTCCGTAAGATGGCTCCAGTAGCACTTAGTTGTCTCTAACTTCATTCGAAACAAGTTTGTTAGCTCGTATTGTGACAGCTGTCATATCAGCGTGCATTTAAAAAAAAAAAATCAAAAGTGGCGAACTTTTGTGTAGCCATTTTAATATTGAAAATGGAAGAAAAGAAGCAACACTTTCGGCCTATTATGCTTTATTATTTCAAAAGAAGTAAAACCACAACTGAAACACAACAAAAGATTTGTGCAGCGTATGGAGAAGGCGCTGTGACTGTTCGAACGTGTCAAAAGCGGTTTGCGGCGTGCGCCAGGTTGGCGCTGCGGTAGCATGGACGCTTTGGATCGAGTTGTAAAGCCCAGAACAAAAAGAGCCAAGAGATTCCTTGAGAAAAGAGAACCGAAACTCAGTGAAAATATTAAAAATGCTATGCTGATTAAAGGGGGCAATGCAAGTTCAACAGTGACACAAGTACTTAGAGATGTGTATGCACTGAAGAAACCATATGGAGTTCTGTATAAAAAGAAAAATATTACAAGACCATTTAAGGATCAGACATCATTGGATTTTTTTTCAAAGAAGTCCGATTGTTCTTTATTCATGTTTGGCTCCCATAATAAGAAGCGGCCAAATAATCTAGTAATAGGTCGTATGTATGACTACCACGTGCTGGATATGATTGAAGTAGGTATCAAGAAGTTTGTCTCCCTTAAAGACATTAAGAATAGTAAATGTCCGGAGGGAACAAAACCCATGTTAATATTCGCAGGTGATGATTTTGATGTAACAGAAGACTACAGAAGGCTAAAAAAAAAGCCTTCTTACTGATTTCTTCAGAGGCCCCACAGTATCAAATGTCTGCCTGGCTGGTTTAGAGTATGTTCTGCACTTCACTGCACTGAATGGGAAGATTTACTTTCGAAGCTACAAGTTGCTGTTGAAGAAATCTGGCTGCAGAACACCTCGGATTGAATTGGAAGAGATGGGACCCTCATTGGATCTGGTTCTGAGGAGGACACACCTAGCATCAGATGACCTTTATAAGTTATCTGTGAAAATGCCCAAAGCCCTCAAGCCAAAGAAGAAGAGAAATGTCTCTCATGATACTTTTGGTACAACTTATGGAAGAATTCATACGCAGAAGCAAGACCTAAGCAAACTACAAACCAGGAAAATGAAGGGGTTGAAGAAGCGACCTGCAGAAAGGAAAGCAGAAGACCAGGAGAAAAAATCAAAGAGAATTAAAAAGGATTGATGGAATAAAAAAAAAAAAAGTGGTTTGCGATGTTTCATGCTGGAGATTTCTTGCTGGACGATGCTCCACGGTCAGGTAGACCAGTTTAAGCTGATAGTGATCAAATTGAGACATTAATTGAAAACAATCAACTTTATACCACGCGGGAGATAGCCGACATACTCAAAATATCCAAATCAAGCTCTGAAAATCATTTGCACCAGCTTGGTTATGTTAATCGCTTTGATGTTTGGGTTCCACATAAGTTAAGTGGAAAAAACCCTCGTGACCATATTTCCTCATGCGATTCTCTACTGAAACGTAACGAAAACGTTCTGTGTTTGAAACAAATTGTGACGGGCGATGAAAAGTGGATACTGTACAATAATGTGGAACGGAAGAGATCGTGGGGCAAGCGAAATGAACCACCACCAACCACACCAAAGGCCAGTCAGTCTTCATTCACAGAAGGTGATGTTGTGTGCACGGTGGGATTGGAAGGGAGTCCTCTATTATGAACTCCTTCTGGAAAAACAAATGATTAATTCGAACAAGTACTGCTCCCAACTGGACCAACTGAAAGCAGCACTCAACGAAAAGCGTCCAGAATTAGACAACAGAAAAACGCATAATCTTCCATGAGGATAACACAAGACCGCATGTTTCTTTAATGACAAGGCAAAAACTATTACAGCTTGGCTGGGAAGTTCTGATTCATCTCCCGTATTCACCAGATATTGCACCTTCGGATTTCCATTTATTTCAGTCTTTACGAAATTCTCGTAATGGAAAAAATTTCAACTCCCTGGAAGACTGGGAAAGGTACCTGGAACAGTTCTTTGCTCGAAAAGATAAAAAGTTTTGGGAAGATGGAATTATGAAGTTGCCTGAAAAATGGCAGAAGGTAGTGGAACAAAACGGTGAATACGTTGTTCAATGAAGTTCTTGGTGAAAATGAAAAATGTGTCTTTTATTTTTACTTAAAAACCAAAGGAAACTTTTGGCCAACCCAGTATTTTCCACATGAGCATACGTTAGTTTAGTAGGGGAAACAGGACACGAAATATCACTGGCAGAGTCGGGAGAGTTACATTTTGGGTGCAAAGGGCCGATGTTCCCACCTAAGAGTGGGACCTTGGGCAAGTGATGCTGCTTCTCTGAGCCTCTGTTCCTACCCTACAGAACAGGAACAGCGACTGTGCCTTCTCTTGGATCTGTGGGAAGAATGAATGAGCAGAACTGGTCACCTCCCCTCCCCAACCTGTCCTTGTCCCACTGCCCCATCTTGGTCTCTGGCTCTCTCAGATCCAGGCCTTTCATCTCATGGAAGGAGAGCTGGTTCCTGCAGCCCCTCAGCATGACAGCTGCAAGAGTTTCTGGTAGCCCCAAAGGGGATGTCTTCTTGCCAGCATCACTGGGCTCTGGGAGCCCCAGTCCTGGACCTTGCCAAGCACTCACTGTCCTCAACAACAGTAACACATCAACAGATCTTTGTTGAGTGGACTTCCAGTTCAAATCCCAGCTGTGCAAATCACTGGCTCTGGGACCTAGGGAGGGCTATTTTACCTCTCGGTGCCTTGGGTTCCGCAGTGTAAGATGAGAATAAGATAGAACCTTCCTTCTGGGGCAGTTGTGTGGGATAAAAGAGAGAGTGTGGGGCTTCCCCGGTGGCGCAGAGGTTGAGAGTCCGCCTGCCGATGCAGGGGACACAGGTTCGTGCCCTGGTCCGGGAAGATCCCACATGCCACAGAGCGGCTGGTCCCGTGAGACGTGGCCACTGAGCCTGCGCGTCCGGAGCCTGTGCTCCGCAACGGGAGAGGCCACAGAAGTGAGAGGCCCACGTAACGCAAAAAAAAAAAAAAAAAAAAAAAAAAAAGAGAGAGTGTGTGTAAACGCTCGCCCGCACCTGGCCTGTAGCACCTGTGTAATCAGGGTTCACTCTCTCTGCTCACTTGGGGTGCCTCCAACACTCTGCTTTTAAGTCTAAGGGGTGCAAACGTCTACAGGATGCCCACGGCAAGCAAGTCAAACCACGCAACCTATGAGTGGAAAATGCTCCTTCCTGGTCCCCACTGTGATTACAATTGTTCCTTTTCAATTGTTTTTCAATTTGCTAAGGTACACATAACGTAAAATCGACCATTAGTGTCATTTAGTACATTCATAACGTACTAAGTCACCACTATCTAATTCAGATCATTTCATTACCTAAAAGGAAACCTGCACCTGCTGGCAGTCACCCCCATTCTTCTTCCCAGCCCCTGGCAACCACTAATCTGCTTTCTGTCTCTATGGGTTTACCTATTCTGGACATTTCCTACAATAAGGGCCTTTTGTGACTGGCTCTTTTTTTAACTTAGCACAATGTTTTCAAGGTTCAGCCACATTGTAGCATGCATCAGTGCTTCCTTTCTTTTTAAGGCTGACTAATATTCCTGTATCAAAAGGCCATATTTGTTTATCCATTCATCTGTCAATGGACATTTGGACTGTTTCCACCTTTCACCTATTGTGAATAATGCTGTTACGAACGTTTGTGTACAAGTTTTTGTTTGAACACCTGTTTTCATTTCTCTTGGGCATAAACCCAGGAGTGGAATTGCCGGGTCAGAGGGTAACTAACTCTATGTTGAACCTACTGAATGCACAGCAGCTGCACCCTTTTACATCCCCACCACCAACGTGTGAGGGTTCCGATTTTTCCACATCCACATCAGGATTGTCTCTTGACCAGCTCTTACCTCAGGCTAGGCTTTTGACAGGCACAGGGTTAAGCCAGGCTCCTTCGAAAACGTCTGCTCTCCCAGGGAGGTCGCCTGCCTTGGAATGTGGCCCGGCACCACGTAGAAGGGCCATGGAACGATGCTCACCATCTCTGCGTGACGCTCTGTTCTGGCCTGCCTGGCACTACACGTGTAAGGAAAATGGCAAATCCCACCAGCACACAGGATGGCAAAGTCCCCAGCACCTGGGCCCCCAGGGGAAGCAGACACACAAATGTCCCAGGCACTTTGGAGACAGTCCCTGAGAACACATGTGGTTCCGATCAGGCGTGTCCTGTGCAGCATCCTGTCTGTCCACAGCTTATTATTACTGACAAAGGATCCTCCCTCCCAATCTCAGGGAGCGCTCATTTTTCCCGCCTATTAAACCTGATTGGAACATTGGGTTTGATTGGACTCAGCCTGGGGCCCTGTCATAAGCCGCAGCAGCTCTGTTTTGTGGTGAAATGCTTGAGATGTGTGGAAATAGTATCTCCCTCAGGGTGCTGGATTCCCGAGTGTTAGAAGTGGGTTTTGCCAAATGAGAGTAGATGGTGGTGCCAGCAGCTGGGGGTGCAAGAAATGGGGAGATATTGGTCACAGGGCACAAGCTTCCATTAAGAAGATGAGCAAATTCTGGGAGCTAATGCCCAGCATGGTGACCGGTTAACAACACTGCACTGTATGCTCTAAAGTTGCTAAGAGAGTAGACCTTAAATGTTCTCTCCACACACAAAAAAGAATGGCAACTATGCAAAGTGATGGAGTTAACTAACCTTGCTGTGGTGATCGTTTCATAACATATACACGTATCAGATCATCACGTGGTACACCTTAAACGGACATAGTGTTATATGTCAATGACATCTCAGTAAAGCTAGGCAAAATAGAAGAAATGGGTTTCACAACTCGCTGGTTCCCTGGCCTCCCAAGCTTCATTTTACGCACCTAGTAAAGGGCATCCAAAAGCATTCAATTATTTTGATACGCTTCTGCTTTAGAATCATCTCATGGCACGTGTCTCAGCTCTTACTGCTGCAAAACAAATCACCTCCAAATTTAGCAGCCTGCAGTGATAAACTGTCCTGTGTCCTGCAGGATTTTCAAATGTACCCTGGATAGTCATGAATTTTAAAATCCTACTCATAATTATCTGAGTCCATCTGACTCTAAACATAAAAACAATGTTTCAGTATGTATTAAATGTCTCAGGGATGTAACCAATTGTTCAGAATTCTCACAAACCAGAAGAGGAAGGCAGGCAAGTTCAAGTCTACAGAAGTTGACTCCCTTAAAACTATCCATATTCAAGCAACTCCTAGAAAGCCTCCATGTATCCGGGGGAACGAGAGCTGTCCTACAACAGCCCATTATGGGGGTGTGATATTTCATCGTATAACCTCTGCCGGTTCCATGGGACACAGTGGGCCAGGCCACCAATTCAGTTCAACCCCCTAGTTTACAGAGGCCAAAGAGAGCAGGCAGCTTTGTATAAAGGCACGGAGCAAGCGGCTAAGCTGATTCTAGAAAAACCCCAAACCCATTTTCCTTGGTCAACTCAACTGAGAAACAGAAGCCATCCTCCTGGATGCAGACCCCTCCGATGCTGGCATCTCCCACATTCGTCAGGTACAGCAGGGAAGCAGGGGCAGGGCGTGCCCTTGCCCCAAATACACTGGAAGCTGACTCCCCAAGTAGCCCCACATCTGGCTACCCAGCAGGCCGCTCCGCTGAAGAAGGGCTGGGCCCACGAAGCAAGAGCAGAGGTTGGTGCAACGGAGAGACGGATTCTGATGCGCATCCCAGCCCGCTCAGGTCTGTATCCCTGGTAACCGGGACCTCTTCCTAAGGCGTCTCCAAATATGTGGCAGGTCCTGGGAGCCACATGCAACCTGGTGGCGTGCCCTGGGGTGGGCTGGTCTCACTGCCAGACTGGGGAGCAGAGAAGAGTCTTCATCACTTGTGGGTGCTCACTGCCGAGGATATTGTGCTTGGGCTGCGTCCCGAGGCCCACAGCACACTTTTTGTCTGCTCTCTGGGGCCGCCCGGCTGTCTCAGGTTGCACGCTGTGGCCAGGAACCCCTTGGAAACTAAACAGACGTCTGGGGGCGGGGGTGTTGCTGTTCATTCGGCTGGAGAAATAACAATTAGGCAGCCAGCAGGACAGTGAGCGCTTGGAGAGGCTCTGACTGCAAGACAGCAAGGACCAAACAGAACTCACTAGTAAACCTCACCAGAGACC